>JBBPCS010000753.1:58809-72114 GCA_037974645.1 Hollardia meadi | reverse complement strand
CGTCCCCCCCCCCCCCCCCCCCCCAGCCAACTCTATTATGTAATGATACCTCAGCACATAATATGACAATACCACAGATATTTCTTTTCAAGTACACACAGAAAAACAAAACACACAGGACGCACACAGCGCACAAACATACTCTTATACTCAGTGACTTCCATTTGTCTGTACAACTAAAACAAGTGTAAAACAGCATCATGGGGGCATGTGGTAAGAGCTGTATGAATTAATCTATTATATTACTGGAATGCCAGACAATTAATCTGCACTTCATCGTTGTCCAATATTGGCAAAGCGCTAATTGTTGAGTCTCTCGCAAGCGTTTCCTTTCATTTGCTTAGCAGTTTAGCATTGTAACATCCTCGACATACTAAATCACACTGTGATTTCACCTGCGTGTATTAATGTGCATTATTGCAATGCTTTAAATATTACATAAGTGCATAATTTATGACTTGAAGATATTCCCATATGTTCCTTCACACAGTTTTTTGATTCATCAAGTGTGCGGTTATGATATATTTCATCATGCTGACCCAGTTTTGTTTTCATTGCATCTGACAGGGGCTGTAAATCATCTTGGACGATAAAATCTCATGGGACTCCGCTGTCTTTACTTCACACATGGGCTGCCAGGACCTCAGTGTGTGTATCGGTATCAGAGTGCACGTGCATGTACTAAATCCCAAGTCATCCGCTGAGAGTGCAAGCTTTCATCTCTCTGTTATCCCATTCATAACCCCCTCTGTCTGCCAACTCTGCCTCTTTACGCACCTTTCTTTTTCCTGTCCCCAGTATGTTTTACACAGTGTTTTCCCATTCTCTCATTTACTTGAATAATTGAGCAGTCGTGGAAGATGGCGTCATCACGAGCAACCTCCCGAGAACACATTCAGGCCAAAGAAACTGATGAGGATGTTATTTGCCTGTAGCTCGGCCGTGCCCCAAATATCACACACAATGTCATGAGATACACGTGCGTCCTTGAAAACCTAGTCCTTGTATCTGTCTGTTTACCGTGTCCCCTGTTGGGGACATCGCGGTGAAGGGGACCACAGATGGTGGGCAGAACAGCATCTCCAACCCCACACACCAAGGTCCGTCTTTATGAGATCCACCAAGGCAGATATGACTTAGAAGTAGCTCTGATTTCCATCACAGGGCTGGCCACTGTACAATTTTAATGAGCATCGAGGCTGTTTTGGGACTAGTTGGCACAAAAACCCCCGAGGACTTGGGGTGAGTAAGAGCTATGTGTGAGTGTGCTTCTAACATGTATTAGCGTTAGTGTGTGTGTGTAGTTGTAAAGTCACAAGTGTGGCTTCACCGCACATGAGTTTTGTTGGAGTGTAGTGAGAGAATTATGGGGGAGGGGAGTTTAGAATAAGTGAATAAGCACCTCATTGTGTCATTCCCTTCAGCACATGCAGAAGAACTGGACAGACACCCTTAAATCATTAACTTGTTAAAACCAATAAGGGCTGTGGAGCCACAATTAAAACCTGCACAGCAAGGACTCTAAAAGGGGCAGTAAGTTCATTATGTGCAATCCTATTGATGCACAGACACACGTGCTCAATTAATCCAACACATGCTTGTTGCATAGAGAAGTGAAAACAACTGAGAACGCTTATGATGCAATAACATTTTTCTCAACCACTGATGTGGTGTAATATAGACTATTACAAATATACAATGCTAAATTGGATATAATTTAGAGTGGCAACTTATTTTCAAAAACAATTGTAGAATTTAAAGTGAACAACACATAAGCATAAACCAAATGAGTGGAGCTAATGCAATAAAACATTATAATTGAAAACAAATGGGAAAAACAACAAATGTCCTCCATGTTCCCCAAAACTGAGTGAGGTCTTCTCTGCTCTCCACACATCCTCTCCCCGTCCTTTTCCTCTTGCCCCTCATCCTCATTTCCATCCTCCAGAGGAGGAAGGGGGAGTAGAGGTGGAGGGGGGGAGATGGGCAAGGGCTTCTCTGCTAAAAACTGCATGGATACAAGGGGGGGCCGAGAGAGAGGGAGACAGAGGGGAGGGGGGAAGGGAGGGCGGCCTCTGTTGTTGTAACGTAGCATAGTCAGTGTGTCAGAGACAGGCCCATCACAAAATCAGCCAGTCAGTGTGTCAGAGCATGCTGCGGGGAGTGGCACACCCGTGTGCATCTGTGTTTATGACTCTGGGTATGTGTGTGTACATATGGCATGGGTGATTTCATCCCGTCTGAGCAGGGAGAAATCAGACCACACCCTCATAAAATTCACCACTCTCATGCCCATATACACGCAGTATCCATGAGTATGATGTCAGAGTGGAGAGAAAATGGTGAAGGTTTCAGCATTTTTAATTCAGTCAAATTAGATTGAATATTTGATTGAATATAGGAAGAGATTAGTTTATTATGAAGTAAAAGTCAAGTCATTTTTTTCTAAATTAAATGATTGTTTTGTCTATAAAAAGTCAAAGTCAAACATAGTGAAAATTTTCCATTGCATTTCTCCAGAGCCCAAATTATTTGTTTTGTCCGATTATCAGTGCAAAACATCAGTTTACAGTTTTACAGCAAATCCTCAAATTAGTAAAGCTGGAATCAGAGAATATTTGGAGTTTTTGCTTAAAAATAACTTTAACAATGACTCAGTCAAAGTCAAAATAGTTGCTAGTTATTTTTTTTTGACAGTCGCCTTAATCGTTGCAGCTATAAAAATTAGTTTATGATTAATAGTACACAGCTTTGCTGATTTTAACTAATGATTTATTTGTGATGTAAAAATCACATCAACTTATGTGAGATGTTACAATTAACTTGCGCCCAGCGTATGCTCAGCAATTTGGGGTTTGTGTCGAACATGTTGCAAACAAAGAAAGAAATCGCAATTTGTTTTGTAAAAAAAAATACATCACTGGCAACACAGCCAAGTTTTATTGTCTTTAAGGCCATACTTTGTTGAGTGATCAGATCATTGAGGTCACCTTTCGATTCTCATCCTTTTGATTTTTTTTTTACAGTACCAGGAATACATTACAGACAACCATGGCAGATTGTTTCCAACATATAAACTACAGTCGTGTTTGCGCTCTACAGAACCAGCTGGTTGGAGGATCAGCCAGCCCCCCCACGACTTCCAGTCAGATTACCAAGGCTGTAGTCTCACACCCTGCTCCCCCTCCTTCTCACTACCCTTCATCACCCCCCACCCCCCAGACTCACACTTCAAAATGTACAGTCTGTAAATCGGCACCCCATTGAGTCACACATCTGTTCAGTGAGAGCTGCTGTCCAAAACACAAGTCTTACTCACATTGTCACATATCAAAAATGCAAATGTGTGAACAAAAATAAACACGGGTAAATAAAAATACAGGCTCTTAGTTCAGTTTTCAAAAATGTGTCATTTATTAAAAGATTTTTTTCGTTGCCATCATTATTGAAAAAGTAGCCAGAGAAATATCATGTAAAGGTGGGGTGAGAGAGAAAGAGACAGAGTTTAGTTTAGAAAGAAAAGATAACTAACGGGATTGAGGGAGCTGAAGGAGAGAAGGCAAGGGCAGACGAATGCAGCAGAGGAGGGGGGGAGGGGAGGCACGGGGTGGGTGAGGTGGGGGCTAACTACAGTCAGCTTTTACAGTTTAAGAAGAGCAAGGCAGCTAAAATAAACAATACATAATTTCAGACCAATCAGCACTGGTCGTTGCAGTAGAAAACATACATCAAAAAAGGACATAAACAATGAAAAATAAGTGCAATTGGTTTCTCTGTCATACCACAACCATATAAAAACTGGAGTCGGGTGGAGGATACCCCCAGCCTCTGCTCAGCGTCTGGCACGTCGTACCATCACGTTTGAAGACGGGATTGGGTAAGACTGCTCGACTCCGGGTCTGTGACTGAGGGTTTGTGCACTCCTTCCTCCACAAACATAGGCAGTAACATGGAGGCTGCCAGTGGCTCTGTGTTTACATGTGGTGCCTTTTGGGGAATCTGGTACATCGACTTCCCCACAATTTATTTATCTAAATAGTGAACCACTCATAGCAATTTAAAAATATTTTAGTCTAAATATTTACAATACTTTTGCAATATAGATAAATCCAATCACATCGCCGAAACCCCCTCTTACATTTAGAAGAATATTGTGAGCAGATTTTCCAAATAAAGAGAGAGCCGTCTATCAAACATCTAAATTAGAACTGGAATCAAAACAATAGCAGCAGTAGAGGGTGGTGCAAATAAAGATTTCCTCCCTTACATTTCTATTTTCTCCATTTTTCAAGTTTCCAAGAGCACCAGCTGTAAGTGCAGTTCAGTGTGTTCCTCAGCTGATCAGAACCAAAAGAAAAGCCCCAAAGGAAGGCTACACTTAAATACTACATGACAAATAGGTGCCACTGCTGTCGGTGTGTGTTGGAGATGTAGGCAATTTGGATTAACTGTATTAACCGATGTAACATTAATAGAGCTGGAGCATTTCAAACACTAGATAGATGGTTGATGACACCGTTGGTTTTTGTGTGTAACTTTTGAGACAAATATGACTACATGTAGGCTTTCATGACTGAATGTGTACTGGTTTTGCAGAATAAAAGCAAACAATCAAAACGCAGTATGAATGCACTGAAAGCACCAAATGCTGAACACATCCTATTTGGTAAAAGGCACAGTAGTCCAATAATCCGGTCACAAGATTTCACTTCCTTCGGTTTTTTTCCCCCCTAATGATAGCAATAAAAACCACAAACTGTCAACAGCATCTTCTCGGTCACCAAAATGGAGGCCAAACTATGCACGTGCACAGCAGGCGATATTCAGCTGCCCAATAAATAAATAAAAACAATAAATAAATGCAGTGTCCGATCTACACATGAATAAATTAACCATGGGACCAGAGAGTCGTAGGTCTTTGAGAGGTCCTCATTTTTGCCTCCAGCTGGTCTTCCCTGGATTTTCATGACCCCGTCAGTTTGCAGTTAAGAACGGGCAGAAACATCGACTCCATGGCATGACAGAAAAAGTTACGTGACCTCTGGTCATTGTGATGTCACTCCTCTCGATGTCCTGCCGCAGATCTGCCAACCAAGCGCCCAAACAGTTCTTGGATTACATTCGTGAGTTGATGACATCATTTTTTTCCCCACAGCCTCCAATGACTCTAACATACCACACATACAGTATAATGCTGCCTTCTGTACACTGTATTCCTCGCATCACTAGCTACAAGGTTATTGATGACTTCGGCGTCACGTTTCATCTTCAAGCCAGTTGCCTCAATTCTATCTACAAATGAATGTAAGGTCAAACGTATCTCCTTCCATAAGAATAAAATCTAATTCAGCTCACCCTGTGGTACTTAGCCTAGATCGAACCATAACTAAAATTGCCTTATCATCACAATTAACTTTGGAAGCTTTCTTCCTCAATCTTGACACCAGCTTTTCCAATTTCCGATGGAGTGTGTCCATCAAGTTAAATGTCTGCCAAAACAGTCATCTCTGAATATATTGATTGCTTTTGTGCCAAGGAGAAACTATTGTTTTCTCCTCAAAGTTCTTCAACATCACTACCATTGATCATTACGCAGTAAACTGTAAATAGCCTATAGGTTTAGGTGTTCTGTCCTATCCCCCTTAACCATGTAATTGTGTTCATCAATTCGGATTTGATTTGACTCATTTAAACAGTCTTGGTGAGGGGGTAGTGTATGATTCACCTACACCTCTTTCTTCCCCTTCCTCTCTTTAATGCATCTATGATCAAAGGCCGTCAGCCTCTTCCCTTCTTCCTCTCACAGCAGCTCTTAACCCAGCTTTGTGGTGAAACAAAGCAAGGCTGCTGGCTCTTCTCTTGTTCAGTGCATCAGGTCTCTAAGGGGGTGGGGCACACCCTGGGTAAAGGCTTGAGCGTGACATTGGGAGATTGATTTTGACCCCGACAGGTCTCAGTGTTCTCACTCTGCTGTCCAGCGACAGGCTGGCTTTGGCACCGGATTGGCTTCTTCAGATTTTTGGGGTGCTTGTAGGGTGTGGTAGAAGAGATAGAGCTGTCTTGGGTGGCTGGACTGCCCTGCCTGCTGGGTGGAAGTATTGCAGTGATGGGCTGGTTTTCATTGCTACCTGCCACCATTGTACCCTCATATGAAGGACAGGCCTTTCGTGGGGACAGGATGGGGGCGACGTGAACCCACGTCAGGTTTGGCTCAGAGCTTTGACCTGCTTTGTATTTTGATAGAGTGCCTAGTTCCTTGGTGTCACTGTCTTTTCCCTTTGTGTCCCTATTTAGCTGGCTTTTGCTGGCCACATGTGGTGAAACTTGGTTTGCATCAGATGGCAATGACAGAGGAGGATGGCCGTCCCTTTCGTAACGATCTTGCTTCACCCTCTTCTCTTCTGAACTGATGCGAGGGCACTTGAGAAGCACAGGAGAAGGCGTGGGGGAGTCTGTACCTGTCCAGCTGAGTCTGCGCTTCTAGAAAATGAACACAAGAGTAATTGCAAGTGAAGTTAATATAGAACTCAATATACATTAGTGTTGGTGGGAAGGGATCCACAAGTAGGCTACTGTACACACAGGAAAGCATGTTTTCTCACCTTGACGGGAATATGCAACTGATCCCTGTGCTTGTGTGGTGGGGTGGAGCTAGAATTGTCTTGGAGGGAGCGAGCAGGTGATGCAGTGACACTGGAGGCTGCAGAGACAGGCTGAGTGGGGATCTGAGGAAACCAAAGCTTTAGCATCACCTCTACCTGGAGCAGAGTATTCAGGTACTTCTCCCTACAAAAAAATTGGAGACATTGAAAAAGGAGAGAAAAATTTTAAAGTGTGGAACAGGTGGCAATGCCATTGTGTTACTGCACAGAAGAACACCTGGATATTTATGGCCCTGCATATAGATCTAGATACATTTTTTTTTTTTAGAAGAGTGGTGTTTTTCTGCACTGCCAGTAAATGCTGTAACTAACCTAAGGACTGTTCAATAAAACATGGAATGAGATAAAATGGCAAGGGAAGGCAAGTTAGAGCTCCCAATTCAATAATAATTTACATGCTAGAATCCAACTAAGATGTATTGTCAAGTGATGCAGAGGCAACATGTGAATCAGCAGCAGAGTTTGGATGATGGGACAATGTGGATGATATCTTACCCACTGTTAGGTCTCTGTAAAACCCCAACAATCCTCTGGATTCTATCCATGGCAACACTCTGCTGGAAACTACTCAAACCTGTCAATCCAAAACATAATAACCCAATCAGCATTTGCACTGCAAGTCACAGAAAATGCATGCACATGTAGACAGTCTCGCCTTCTCTCTCACATACATGTGCACACACGCCCCTTTCACTTTGCGATATCGGTAAACTCCTGTGGGCTGATGAGTCAGCCACAAGACTGTCGCTTCAAACACGCTGCACTTTGGACAACATCAATACAGACTGCTGCACAAAGACACACTCTATTGCAACGGACTGAGGCCACCCAGATCATATAATCTATGTTCAGCATCGACAACTTTAACTGCCAGTCTGCACACATGCTTGACTGGGAGCAGTGGTGCAAAGATGCTTACCACGATCGAATCGGCCACTCTTCAGTCCATTCAGCAGCTCCAGCAGGGGCCTGACGAAACCCTGTAGCTCAGCACACTGACAGAGGAAGAGGGAGAGAAGAGAGAGAAGATAAATTACTACTGAGTTTGGGTTAGGACTTGCTGTCTAAATCAGTCTGTTGGGCTTTCCACTGCACACACACATTGCTCTGTCATCTTTCTTATCATCACGCTCTTTTTCTCGACCCGCCTTACCTTTTGAGCAAACAGCAGGTCCCCGTGTGATTTTGGGGCCTGGCTTGTGGGATCTGTCTCAGCCAAGCTAATGCGAGCTGCCTTGCCGCCTCTCTCCGACCTGTATGACTCCTCCTCTTCCTCTTTATCGGTGAAGCCGTCGCAAGTCCACTGGGACCCGGGACTCTCCGATCCTCTGCCTTCAGTGGCCGCAGCCCCGCCCACGCCACTGATGATGACAGAGGAAGAGCTGTCGGTCAGGAAGACATCTGTATCGTCCTCCGCCTGCTCCGAGTCGCTGAACAAGAGGCTGTCGCTGGAGCTCAGGGAATCGAAGGAGGGCTGAGAGGAAGTGCTGCCCTGGGACTGCATTGCTGTTGGGGCAGCAGCAGAGGGTTAGGGTTATTATGACAGTTAATTCAGTTTAGAGACCTCAATACCAACATGTTTTAAGTTGTTACTAAAGCGAGAGGCAGGGAAAATGGAAACAGACAAGAATTGAGAGGCATGGAAATGAAATCAGTGCAAAGAACTGCTTCCCTCTCTCTCTCACACACACAAAAAATAACCCCAGTTACTCAAAATGGTGGGTATACAAGTGCCCTAGTTTAACGTGGTGCAAAATGGGACTGGGGGTAGGCAGTAGGCACACAATGGTAGTGCATGTCTGGCTCTCATTGAGGAGACTGGAGACAAGAGTAAAATGTGGGGGGGATGGGAGCTTGTAGAGTAGTGAAATCAGAATAGCAGTCTCTCTCGCTCGCCTACTGCCTCCGGTGCTCTCTCTAGCCCCTCCTCTCTGTCTCGGGCTCGCTCTCCATCCCCCCTTGGATGGATACACACACACACACACACACACACACACACACCACTCTCCTTCCTGTATGGCTGCATTTCTGTATGCCTCTCATCTCTCTCTCTCTGCTCTCCCTTCAGCTCATCCTGTTCGTTATGCACATTTGCCTAGTTGCTCCTCTTCCTTTCCTCTTCCACAGACCAGCCCTCCTCCTCCTCCTCCTCCTCTCTTAGCCACATTTCACATTCCGAATCTCTGGCCATGTGCCTCTCTCTCTCCTTCTCATTTGTCTTTCCCTTCCTTTCTCTCTGTGTAATCTCCGAGTTCCTGGTCTCTGATCCCACCGACACATAAGTAGGAAATTAGAGGGGTTCACGGGAATACACTCACACCAACACAGCTTTTATCAATGTGAGAAATAAAGTCTAAACCCACTCACAGGCAAAGGACAGCGATACAGATTTTTGCAGTGCCCACACAGACAAAAAAAGAGCAAGAGCCATGCATCGAGTCCCCACTATAATGTCAGGAATATAGAAAGATTTCAACACACAAAATGCCTTGCCATTCACATGTTATTTGTGTCTGATGGCCGTCTTCCCCTCTGGCTTGATTGTTTCCTCTTAAAACTAAATGTCATGTTGTTTACACACCCATCTGCATGACGCAACTGAAACAATAATTACTGTACATTTGTTCCTTATTTTTAATTTGGACTCTCTGTGATCCCCCCCCCCCATAACATTAAACCGCTATGAAAGCAATCTCACATCATCACATGGTAATGAATTATTAACAAAAATAGATTAAACAAAGCCACATGAGAATAAATAGCTTTTGGCTAATTTAACAGATGGAACCGGGAGCACGTACAGACAGGATATAGCGAGACAGGATATAGCGGGACAGGAAATTCCTACAGGCTAGCCTGCTAACTTCGAGAAGCCATAAAACAAACAAAAAAACCGTTGAAGATACTCACCTTCAGTAATGTGAGACAAAGACAGCAGCTGCCAGAAACGATAGTTAACGGCTCTATCTCCTGCTTTGATACGACAGATCCGTCAATACACACTCCGTAGCTGGAGCAGCATCGGGGAACCCAGCCTCAGCTCTCTCTGGCACACACACTCGCCCGGCCGTTCATGGGTTTGTGTCTCTCTGCTAGCTCTTTCTCTCGGCACTTTACGAGCATCAACATGTGCGGGAATCCACGTGCCCACGTTTTGCGCGCATTCTATTGGCTGCCGTCCCGGCGGTGTCGCACGCCATTGGCTGACCCCTCCAGCCAGTGGTTGCTTTACTAGCCGTTGATTGGACGGCGGCCCGGGCACTCACGGTCCTGCCCACTCATGTGTCGCTCGTGTGTATGGTGTTGGGCAGGGCTGCTCTACTACAGCGAGCGGGTGTAAACACACGCACGCACGCACGCGCTACGGCGCAGGCCCGAGAGATGCACAATATGTTCTATGCATCTGATGTACACAGTATTTATGGCCCCGCCTCGTCATTCTCACTCCTAAAACACAAAAGCACGAGCACCCTAAATGCGCCATAATACAAGAAACCTTATGCAACCCAGCTCACCAATCATACTGATTTTAATTTATTTGAATCGAACTGACAATCAGGCTCTATGACTCCGATATTTAGTGTCAGTATAACATGAATAAACATAGAATTCTCTTACAAAATGTGTTGGGGATTGCACAACTGGAAGACATTCCTAATAGCAGGAAAAAGGTTTTAAAAAAAAGAAAAAAAGAACAAACAAAAAAAGCTAAATTCAAAGGTGTTTTTTAGTCTTATTCTATTACAAATGTTATATTTTACTCCGTGTCACTGTAGTCCTTTGCAATCACTAATACATAAAAAATTTAAATTATGAGGATTTGACCATAATGTAGCAGGTCAGTTTCCAGGTCCATGATTTATGGCCATGTAGCAACTTCTACCATGAGGTTAGTATGGATGTGAACTCAGTGACCCCCACTTGAAACATGCAGTGCAGCACTACATGTGTAGACCACACACACACATTATCTGTCCCATATTATTGGTATTTTCTCTCTTCACGAGACCTTGATTGCAGGTCAGTTATTAGGCTCGTTTTTTTTGTTTTTTGTTTTTACTTTTTAAATATTTTATTTATAAAAACTTTATTTTTTTACACAACACAATGTAGATACAAATATAGAAGAATAAAGACAAGACAGAAGAACCAAAATAAAACAGACTGCCAGTTTATTTTTAAAAAAAAGGTGCACATATGACTTGTCAGTCCATTCGATGGCTGAAATGTCCACACTGAGAGTCCATACTGCTGAGGGAGAGTGAGGTCGAGGAAGGCCCAAAACAAAGGTCGCAAAAGATTAAAACTTGGCAGCTCAAAGCACAATGCAATGCAATGCAATACAGCACAGCGTGGTACAGTCCAATGCTATTTGTTCCCTTATGACACCTCTCCTTCTTAATATAATCAATAAATGGTCTCCAGATCTTAAGAAACTTGGTGTGGGTGTTATACCAAATTTCCTCAAGGTATAGACAAGAAACCACATCATTTGACCATTTTTTAAAGCAGGGAGGGGAGAATTAGGCTTGGTTTTACTGGTATTTTTAGACGTGAAAGACCAAGTTAAAGCGTGAGAGGTGGTGGATGCTTTTAAGCGCCTTGCATGTCAGGGATAGAGGTGCCGCCCATCCCCCACTACACATACAACATACGCATGAACCCACTAACCCCTCTCCTCAACACACACACACCACAGGCTATATCCTTGTTTGACTGACAATACCTGTCTTTGAGCCTTGTAACTATATACAAACTCTTAGTATCCTCAACACCAGGTGAGCAAACCACCCCATTCTATTGTGAAAACACAATAATATTTAACCTTTGGTAATAGTAAACCAAGGGAAAGGGCCCTGTTTGTATGTACTGAGCAGCAATCAGGTCAACAGAAAGAGCTTTCCACCCCCACCAGCATTCCTCTGCAACACATGAACCCGATGAACCTCCTCTGAGTTCATGGGTCCTGAAGACCACCCCCATCATTTCCATCTTTCCACCTCCCTACCCCCTTTTGTCCCATCCCCCACCTGGTTTCTGTGTCATCCTCTTCTCATTACCACCTCTTGTGTTGACATGCTTGAGAATTCAATAGGAGTGACCATGTTAAGCCTAACCCAATGGATCGTGCTTTGTCGATGAAGTGGGTCAAAGTTCAGTGCCTCAAGTTGGTCCCAGATATGGAAAACACAGCTTTCCTCAGTTGGGTTCCTCAAGGTGGAAATTGAGTGATGCACATCTGCAATTAAACCAGTGAGGTTGCCTGTGAATTTTTAACATTGTGTAAAATGATTTGAACATTGAAAACTGAGGCTTGCGTCCTCAGGTGACATGAAGACATGGTGCAGCAGAAGATCCTATGGCTTACATCATGACAAGACTGGCAATCAACTACGTTTAAGTAATTTTGAATAATATATCGTTAATATTCCTGTAATCACATTTGTCTTGAAGTCTTACGCATTGTGAAAGAATGCAGGCGTTCAGGTACTTAAGCATGCAGGAGATCCTGTAAGGCCAAATGCACAGGTAGGCGTGGTGAGAGGTAGACACCAACACAGAAATCTGACCTGCCTGAGCGAAGACAGAGGCCTAAAGAGAGACTAAACTGTAAACTGTCGCCATTCTGGTTGCAACATATCATGCGTCACCTGAAAACACCTGTCTGCCAGTCTTCTCCTACTTCACCTTCCTCTCACCTCGATGGAACGTTATTGGCATATTAAAGTTAAACAATTTTGACCGAGGAACTAGATTAAATATTTATTATCCTTCTACTCTTTATGTGTATGGTTGCATATTCCTCTGTGCCTGGACAGCACACTTCATAGGGGCCTATTTCATGGCATGACAAGCAGGAAGAGCACTTTTAAATTATTGTTTGTATTTAAAATTTAAAGTATTAAACATTTGGTCGGAAGCAGCCCACTACATAGTGAATGATCATTTAGTTTAGCAATATTATCATGTCACATCATACTGATACACCCTGCATTGACATTGGTAGATCGTGACTTTCATAACCCTTTCTTATTAAATGTCGAGAATTGAACAGCACTTTGCTTCATGCAATACAACAACCCTATGGGCCAAGAGGCTATAGGGTAATACATAATAAAGCCATATATCACTGCAAGAATTAACATCTGCATTAAGCCAGAGAACCTTCTCCTCCTGCCGCGGCTGCAGTGTTCTCCCCCTCCTCACATTTGTGGAGCCAGGGCATGTGTTCATCAGTATAAACAGAGGGACGTTCACATGTTGGATAGACGCTCCACTGGTAGATTTGTGAATGAAATCAGCTGACACGCCCCCTGCGAAGACGTGACCAATGGTGTCTAAAAATATTCTAGCCACGCCCCCTCAATGGAACACTCAGCGACCAATGGGAGGCCGGCAAATGGTATTGGCGTTGCATAATTTGGCTGGAGTGCTTCACGTTTGAACGGGCCGGCATACAGTGTGAGAATATGGAGCTGAGAGACAGACAGAGTAGGTGGAGAACAGATGGAACAATGGCTTTAGTGTTATATAGACCTGCTTTTAATTATTATAAAACAATAGGCTAAGATCTATCTATCTATCTATCTATCTATCTATCTATCTATCTATCTATCTATCTATCTATCTATCTATCTATCTA
>JBBPCS010000753.1:14058-47481 GCA_037974645.1 Hollardia meadi | reverse complement strand
GAAGAAGAAGAAGAAGAAGAAGAAGAAGAAGAAGAAAAAAAAAAAAAAGACTTGTGAGGGGCGGGGTTTTGATGGAGGCAAAAAAATTGAGAGAGAGGCTGTCGTTATTTGTAGACAAAACCAAGCTCGCAATCTAACGTTAGATTTGATTGCATTCAACTGTGTGAAAAGGACTGAGATACCGAGGAGAGGTAAACACATAACCGCGCAGAAAAAAATTAACAGCTGACTTCTTGCACCGGTGATAGCCAGCTAGTTAATAGCTTTCTGCCTGCAGTAAACAGCTAGCATCGCTAGTTGGTTAGCCTATGTTAAATTGGCGCTGCTCATTTTCTGCTAGTAGCTCTATACTTTGTTGGTGGCTCCAAACTAACGGTTTTCCATTTTCATTTAATGTCTGCACGGGCCTTTTTTTCAGTCCTGTTACAAACGTTAATGTAATTTATTTATGGAATTTCAGGCTTGGTTAGAGATGGGTTAGCTTACTGTAAAAGTCCATTGAAGTTAGCAACAACTGGCTAGCTTCTTTCTTGGTGTTTTGAGCTTTCCTCCATGTTCTTTTGCTCGCATTCATCTATCATGTTGACAGCTAGTCTGCTAATAGAAATACCAGAATGCTCCTGCATGCAACGGTTAGATTCATATTGATAACGTCTGCCAAACTCGGATGTAGTTAAAGCCATCTCAAGTATAGGGTTATAAGTTAGCAAGCTGTGATTATGGACCGTTTGAAAGTATAACCCTTTGTATCTATATTAAAAACAATCCGGTTACTGAAAATTTTAAGGGTGTAGTCCAACAGTGGTACCCTAAAAGTTGTCTTCCTAATTTATGCCAGAAATGGCTGTTAGAAATTTGAAATATAGTGAATTGAGAAAGTTTGGTTGCAAAGTATTCCAGTTAGTAACTGATGATTTGAATTTTCTTATGTAAATTTAGATAAACATTTTTATTTATTATTATTGTGTTAAATGTCAGATTGCATATTGAACAAGTCCTAATGTTAAGGTATTGGTATTTGCAGTTAAGAAGTTTTGCAAGGAATAGAAATATTTATTGTGTGTACAACAATAGTGTTTAGTCACAACTATTTTTGACGAGTGTCTTCTGTTCCTTGAGCAGCAGACATGGATACAGGTGAAGATCAAAACATGGGCACCACCAATGGAAATCCTCAGACAAGTGGAAACTCTCGGGCACCCCAGATAGCCCACATGTCTCTGTATGAGAGACAGGCTGTACAGGTGTGTACAGTTGTCAAAAGTATCAATGTATCTGCACTTTTTCAGTACCACATGTTTAAAATTATACAGTATCATTGACTCCAACTCAAAGCAAAAAAACCAAAAACAGATCTACCATCAGAATTTAGCTCAAGGCTGCACAGATTTTTAACATTTTTACAAATGTGTGTTCAGTGATGTTTTTGTGCCAGCATTTGGTGCAGGTTGTTAATTTTAAAAAAGGGGGGGGGGGGGGGATCCTGTTTTGTGTGATGAGGACATTTTTCTTTGTACTAATATTGTATCAAAGTTTAAAATTCTGGTATTGTGACAACTCTAGTGTATCGTGTTTTAATGCTTAAACAAATGCATGTGATGAAAAGACTTTTAGCTATTTCAAAGAGTTTTGAATTACTCTTAAAACTGTGTGTGTGTGTGTGTGTGTGTGTGGTGTTTGATTGTTTAGGCTCTTCAAGCACTACAAAGACAGCCAAATGCAGCTCAGTACTTCCAGCAGCTCATGCTGCAGCAGCAGATCAATAGTGCCCAACTCCACAACTTGGCCGCTGTGCAACAGGTAACCATGAAATGATGTGAAAATGCAGTCAGTACAAAAATATGACAAACATAAGCTTTAACCCCCCCCCCACCCCCCCCCACCCCCATCCCTTTCATTTTTCTCTTTACACAAGGCCACGCTTGCAGCTAGTCGTCAGTCCAATACCCCAAGTAACAGCATGCCCCAGGCACCCACCACTGTAAGTTTTTATGTTAGTTATTGTTTGAATTATGAATTATACAGCTATTTTTTTAGATGGTGAAGTTTGATCAAAAACATACAATTTTCTGTTCCGCCCAGGTCAACCTAAGCACCACATCTGCAGGAGGTACCATGACCAGTCCCCGTCCCCACGGCCCAGCCACCTCTGCAGCAACAACAGCTCTCAATCAGTCAGTGTTGCTGGGTGGAAACTCTGCAGGACAGGGTCAGATGTATCTTAGGGTGAGTTTTTGAGAAATTAATTTAAAAATGATGTTGCTCTTAATTGCTCTTATAATGAAATAATCCAACCTTCATTCTTTGTCACTATAAGTATAGAAGAAGGTTTCTTAGGAGAGTCTGTGATAGTTCATAATCTCTTAGAAGTTCTTTTTAAAAACACAATTAGCATACAAAAATGTTTGTAATCATTAAGGAGTCATTCAGTAAATTATTTGCTATTAACAAATTTGACCGATCTACCTTGCTCCTCACATAGGTCAACCGTTCGCTCAGGGCTCCCCTTGCCTCTCAGCTCATCTTCATGCCTGGTGGCACAGCAACAGCTACTGTAGCAACAGTTGCCCAGACACAGCCCCAGCCCCAGCAGCAGCAACAACAACCGCAGCAGCAGCAGCATGAAGTTGCTTCTACCGGTGCCCAGTCTGACAGTGATCAGGTTTGAGGACCATTTCCTACCTGTAATTTAAAGCCTGAGCTATTTAATGTCATACAGTCTTAAATATGCGATTTTTCAGAGACATGATTGTCAAGGACTATTTGACTCGACCAAACACATTTCTGCTACAAATGAATTTGACTCGACTAAACACATTCCTGCTACAAATGAATTTCACCACAACTTACTCCTTTCTTTATATTGCAGGTGCAGAATCTGGCCCTACACTGTGCTCCCAGAGCAGTTGCTGTCAAGTCTGAGCTTCCAGAGAGGAAAGATGTTGCCAGCTTTCCTCTCAGTCAGCAGCAGCAGCAGACTTTCGCTCAGACAGCTCAGCAGCAGCAAGTGCAACCACAACGGCAACAACAAGTAGCCAAACCCAACTTTACTCAGCAGTCCACTGCCAACACTATGACTGGAAAGACTGGAAACCAGGCTGCCATGACTGTTACTCCTGCTGCTTCTGTAGCTCCTTCGACCACCTCCTCTCCAGCACTCCCTCTCTCCCAACTCCTCCTGTCCTCCTCTGCTGCCCCTGTGATCCTGGTGCCAACCTCAAATGTTCCTACCACCACCCAGGGCTACTCCATTGGCCCAGTGACCCCAAAAGCCAACGTTAACACGCAAACTCTGGTGGTGCAGCCCTTACAACAGACCAGCACTAATGCAGACAAAGGGCCTGTGCCAATCCAGCCCAAGACTGCCCAGGGACACCGCTTACCTGCGCAGATGCCCCCTCGACACCCAACTCCCATTCTCCCAGCACCACCTAGCAACAGCCAGGCCACTGCTGGGGGGCACAACTCTCCCCACATCCCTGTGCAGCTTGTGGGAGCCAGGCAGGGCTTAGTAGGAAATGCACAGGCTGTGGCTCTGGCACAGGTACGAAGTGGCACAGGCCAGGAAAGTACAGCTAGTGGGAATGTTAATTCAGTCTCCAACAACAGTGCTACGGTAAGATCAATCATTGAAAGGGTGTACTTAGTGACGCTGACACATAGGTATGAGTATAGCTATCAGTGTACAAGGAATTGTAAGAGTTTCTCTTGCTTCCCCCCCCCCCACATACCATTAGATAAAGCCTGCCATTGGTTCTCTGAAGAGAAAATCTGACTGTGATGCACCAAATGAGATGGCGATAGAATCTTCAGAGTCTGCACCAATGAAAGATTCTGCTCCTCCCTTATCCCCTGCCCCTACAAAGGATTCGGGTATGTCAATTTGCCATCTCCAAATCAAGCATGTGTTATTAGTAGCAATATTTGATCATTCTAACTGCGAGTCTGCAAAACCTGTTTAAAAGCTTATTTTTTTCACTGTTTCTTTTGATCCTCAATAGCTCCTCCTGTAGTAGCTGCCTTCCCATCTCCTCCTACCCTGTCCTTGCCTCTACCCTTGTCAAGAGTCGGCCTTGGGGACAAAGACCGTGCCCCTGTTCCCCAGGCAGTGGTCAAACCTCAAGTCCTCACCCACCTCATAGAGGGCTTTGTGATCCAAGAGGGAGCTGAGCCCTTCCCTGTAAGTGGACCCTGCTATGATAACACAGATTTCATATTAAGTCAAATCTTTCATTTGAAATACACAAAACAGTTCCTCACGGCTTGTATTGTATTTGATGTGACAGGTTGCTGGACTCCTCAAAGACCGAGATTTTGCCTTAGTTGGCCGCTCGGAGAACGGACCTGCATGTAAGTGGTGAAACAACTCGTAGTTTTTAATGTTCAGGTATGACGGCATGAATCTGTGTGCATGGTCAATGATTCCTAAATATGTAATGTAGTTTTATCCTTTTCTTTTCCTCTTTTTCAGTGTTAAAGTGTGAGTACTGTGGAAGCCTCGCCCCAGCCAGCCAGTTCAGAGGATCCAAGAGGTTCTGTTCAAATACTTGTGCTAAGAGGTCAGTTTACGTTAGTGGTTTGTTGTTTGGTGATGTCATATATACTTGGAAAATCCACCTACCATATGTAATAAGGCAGGGGTTCTCAACCTTTCGTAACTTAAGGCTCATGTCTGATTGTCAACAAATTCCTGAGGACCATCTTCCTAAATAAATGACAAAATATTATAACGTAACCAAAAGATGTGTTGAATGTGGTGAAACTTTTGGCTAAGCATCTCTACCTGCCATTAAGAATCCAAATTTATTGTAGTCATGATCATGTTTCCTCACCATACGCTTTGGAGCTTTCGCTTCAAAAAACATTTTGTGTCCTTAGATATTGGCCCCCTAGATATTGCTCTGAGGCCCTGGCCCACTGGTTGAGAATAGCTGTAATAAGGGAACCAGCCAAAGACTATACCAGGAGATGCCCCTCATTATACATGATTTACATTATACCTGATCAGCACGTTGGGGCTGAGTAAAAACTGCAAGATGCATGCTAATAGGAGGACAAAAACGCTATGAAGTGTCTTCCTGATTAGTGACTGGGCTCCTGGATCCACAGGTATAATGTCAGCTGCAGCCAACACTTCAAGACAAGCAGAGGGAGAAGTGGCGCAGGCCTGGCACCATCTCCAGCACCCACTGAGAGCGCTGCTAGGCGAAGGGGCCCCTCTCGCAGGAGCAGTTCTAACAACACCTGTAATAAAATATTAAGCAGGCATCTACCTGTCAAGGTAAGATCTGTAATTCAAAGAATGAGGCTGGTGATATTCTTTTTTTTTTTTTTAATCATCAAGTAGTCCCCAACAGCTGCTCTATTTACTCCTGTGTCAGTGATGTTAAAAACCACAGTGTCCAGCTATTGTTTAACCTTTTTTTTTTTTCCTTCAAATGAAATTTTATACTCATGATCTGTCTTTATAAAGATTTTCATCTTTGGGGAGAATGACTTAGTTTGAATTGCCTGAGTGCCACAGACAGTAGAGAAATCAGAAAGTATTGAGAGTCGGACTAACAATTGGTTGGTTTTGACCTCTTCGTGAAATTTGTTTAGAGTAAGAAATATATTGAAAAATGCCAGCCTGATGCTTTATATATCATGTGGTTACGCTATGCAGCTTGGTCTCTGAAGTTTTATTGTTGGATTTCGTATCTGGATCTCCACTCTTTTGGACATAGTGTCACTCTGAGTCCAGTCGCTCGGAGGACATATCCAGCGATGGAGAAGAAGAGGACGATGATTCTCCTTCACTGTCCCCAAGCTCTTCACACTCCTGCTCAAAAGCTGGGCACAGCGCTCCTCAGTCTGACAGCCCGGCTCCTTGTAGCCTCCAAATAGAGGGGGGTAACTTTCTCTCAGCAACTCCTGCTCAGTGGAGCGTGGAAGAAGTCTGCAGGTTTATCTCTTCTCTTCAAGGTCGGTGTTCATTGATTAGATGATACAGTTTTGTAAGCCTTAGCCATGTCTCCTCTTCTCTTTTTGGACTAATTCGACCTTCTTCTTGTGTTCAGGCTGTGAAGAGTTGGCTGCCCAGTTCTTGTCACAGGAAATAGATGGGCAGGCTCTGCTGCTCCTGCGAGAGGACCATCTCATCTCCACCATGAATATCAAGCTGGGTCCGGCTCTCAAGATCTGTGCCTCCATCAACACCCTGCGTGAGTGATGCAGTCAGTCCTTCAGAGGGACAGGGGGATCTTTTTTTTTTTACTGATGAGTCCTCACTGGAATCAATACCTGGACCTGCACCTCTTTTAGTTGAAAAGACTAAAATCTATGGTGTCGGTGAGGATGGTTTTTACAAAACAATGTTGCACAATCATCCATGTGGAGACATGGAGATTGACGGTTTACTTTCTGGACATTGAATGTGCAAAAGCATGTATGTATACTGTTATGTATGAGTGATGAGCATGGACAGCCTGAAATATCCATGCCAGTAGTGTTTGTCAGTTTTTTTTCTGTTGCTGTGAGTAGAGGCCTTTTGTATATATACTCAAATGAAACTGTGCAAATCTGCTAGCCTGCAGTAATCAGTGCCAGGTCTGCTAGCTGGGACAGTTCACCTGTTGGGTTTTAAAAAACCCAGAAACGTTGCCTTCTTGCTGTATTTCTAATGGTGCTTTTACTTTAGTGATATATGATTTGGAGTGATGTCAACAACAGTACACTTCATTTAAATATTTCAGTGTTTTAGTTGTTATTTTACCATAGATGTTGAATCCAGGCTCCGATCACATCAAGCAAAGGGCACTCGTTAAGCCTGGTTTAGTTTAGTTCATTTTACCAGTTATTAAGCATTTAGTTTTCTATCTTTTCCATTTTTTACTACAATCAAAATTATTTTTTCATGAATATGATATAGTTTTAGTAGCTTTAATCAACTTAACTACCTGAAAATAGGTATTCCTCATGGTTTGCTCTCTCAAGGGCTGAGTGGAAGTGCTCTGTGTACATGTATGCAGTACCACCAATAAACAATACCTGTTACTATACACGTGTGTACTGTTATTACCCCCATGACATCCACGAAAATGAATTTTTTTTTATTTTTTTAAATTTACATTTCATTTTGTGTAAACAGTTTGAGCTCATTCTTGCTCACAGGAACTGAACTTATGGAGAAAACCGAGTGTAATAATGGCATAAATACATTTGTGTCCTTCATTTCCATAATTCAGCCTGAAATATAATCATACAAAATGTAGTAATAACATATCTATTAATATACATTTGTAAACCATCATATAATGACAGTATCAACTACAAGTTCACAGTGCAGCAGCTGTACATTGGTCAAGTTTACATTATCTTGAAGTGTACTACTACAAATTTACCGGTTGTATTTCCCCAAAGATTTAGAAATTGCTAAGACAAAGACACGTGAATGAGATCTGAGATGAAAATGAATGATTCCTGAAGTTAAACAACTTATTTAGCATACAATCTTTCTCACTTAATGCAGTAGCATAATACATAATAACATAAAATAACGATTTTAGTGACCAAAGCTCTCATAAACAGAGTCTGGAACAATTTTATTGCACTTTAAATATATTGTTTTGTAGAAGTGCACCATTGGGGTACCACTGGGGAGAATAGTGCAATTTATTTTGTTGGCACAATCAGTAATCAGAAAATAGTGTAGCTGTTGGTTTCCCCGTATCCTGCTTCCTGCAGGTACTGCTCAATGTTAATGGTTCCCGACACCTTGAAGACTTTGTCTGAGGCACTTTTCTCTCCTGAAAGGAGCTTGTGGGTCACCTCGGCCAGAGAAAGTCGATCCTGATCCTTCCACTGACAACAACCCTTCATGATGGAGTATCTGAGGTAGAGAGAAAAAAACAGTCTGAGCTTTGCATCACATTTATTGAAGACAGAAACTCTGCTTCAGTTTTGGCTGTGTGTTATATCTAGAGCATGCAGTGAACACTTACAGCGTGTTGGAACAGTTAGAAGGTTTTTTCAGAGTTTTCCCTCGTTGATGAAATTGCAGAAGCTCATTAACTGAGATTTCTGCAAATGGAGCTTCACCTGGATAGAAGAGAAAATGTAGGTAAGAGTGGGGGATATGGCTAAAAAAAAAACCTATCAAGTTATATGTACTTCTCCATCGCAATATCAAGAGATACTGTGTTATATAGAAAATCAATAGAGAAGCTGTTTATGGATAAAATATATCTGTCTCACTCTAAGAAATATGTTACACATTAAGATTTTTACATCAGATTGATGCAAAAATCATATTAAAATCCAATATAATTATAAAGAAGTACTGTTTGTGCAATATTTCCCACCACCAGAGATTGTGTTAAAGTGTCAGATAATACAATATAAATGGTTTTGGAAAATTTATGACGGGTGAGAAATGTATATTATTTCACATAAATATATTTATATTGCCCAATCTAAGTAGTAGGTAGTCCTGCCTACATGTATCTAATATATTTTATTTTTAGGTTTATTCATTTATGAGGACCTACTGTATGTTGCCAAATGTTGATATTCAACTTACCCAATGTTGCCATTTCATACAGTAAGATGCCAAATGACCAGCTAGAAGGACACAAAGAGGCAAATACTGGTTAGTCCATTAGTGAGTAGCAGCATGTAATAAATAATTAAATAACTGTATTATGCAGTAGCAGTGGCAGTAGCGTCTGTATCGGAGAATAAACTTTAACCAGAGATGAAAAAAAAACAAAAAACTCACATGTCGGCACTCTGGCCAGCGGGTCTTTTGGCTAAAAGCTCTGGTGCCTGCCATTTCTTCATACTGGGATCAGCTTTCTGAGTGGCTCCCTGGTTCTTCCTCGTGTAGACCCCATGTAGGCCCCAAAGCTTGGCTGTGAATTCCTTGGTGACCAACACGCTGCGGGCACGAATGTTTCCGTGGAGAAGATCTTTGCTATGAAGGAACTCCTAATCGTGGAACAAGACATGGGACACTTTATTATTTATTACTAGGACTAAACACACTTGCAGTTGATTGAATACAGTCATCCATTCTGAAATAAAGTACATATGCAAATAGTTTCCGAAAACCTCATTTTTAGAGCATCTGTTTCAGACAATGTATCGGTATTGCTGGGACAGATCACAGAGATAATTCAATGATAATGGATTAAAGAAGTTTAATTTGGGGTGGGCAGATTTTTAAAAAGTTGTATTAAATTCATTGTTACCAGAGGATGAATCCAACTAACTTTAGTGATCACCTAGTGTCTTGCGCTTCTTCTAGTGCCACCAAAGTTGACATGTGGTTTGATGTGAAATGTCTACTACTACCGGGAAATTTGCTTCAGAAATAAATTAAAATGGAATGAGTTGAAATAACGTCATCTAACACCATCATCAGGTTAAAATTTCAATTTGTCCAATACTTTACTAAGTTGGCCCGCTTTAATACTACTTAACACTTTTATAACCAAATACCTGAAAAAAACTTCCAGTCAGCTGTAGCCTACCTTGTGTTTGGTGCTGATTAGCAAGTGTTAGCATGCTAACACACGAAACTAAGACGATGAACATGGTAAACATTACCTGCATGTTAGCATTGTCGCTGAGACTGTTAGCATGCTGATGTTAGCATTTATTTGAAAGCACCACTGTGTGAAAGTACAGACTCCAGGGCTGCTAGCATCATAGAACACTATTCTATATCTATAGCTAGCATTACTGTAGACCAGATATGTGAAAAGAGAAAACACAAGAATATTGCAGTCATGTTATTTTTGGGATTGTCAGGATCATTGTAGGGAAACCCTGTCAACAAGCCAATGCTGAGATTGGGTCAGAAAAGGGTTATTGTATGTCGGTGATTTGCAAGTCAAACTTGGGGTCTAAGAAAGGTGAGGACATATTTATCAGCATACTAACCAGAGCTGAGGCCACCTGTTTGGCCATGGTAAATATTCGCCTCTCGGTCATCTCGCATGGAGGATTCACATTTTCCTGAAAAAAGAAGACATAAAGAGAAGTTATTTTTCCATTTGGGAGATGGTACTATATTATTTTGCTCCTTTATGAATCTTTGTTGTTGTTTTTTGCTTTAAATGTATGGTTTTATTTAAACTGTATTTGTATTCCAGCAGCATACCCTCTGTAACAACATACCTCTCTGCATCGCCATAGGAAGCTGAGCAGGTCTTTGTTCTCCAGCTCTTCCACAACTGTAACCAGTGGAGCACGAAGTGAGACCACACCAAGAAGCTCTGGCAGGAAGGGATGTGGTCCCAGCTGGGCCAAGAAGGATGCAAAGCCCAGGAAGCTGTGTCTTTCTGTGGCATCAGCAGAGTCTGTAAAGGGAGAGGGGAACAGTGCAGCTACAGAAACCATGTCCTTAAGAGCTCTTTTCAACAGCCACAAACTCCCATTAAATTCAAGTTTTTTTTACCATTTAGAACTCGCAGCACCACATTCCTGTTTTCCATACGGGCCCTGCAGAGGGACACAGTGGAGTCGGAGTGCAGGGAGAAGGCACTAGGCAGAGGAGTGACCAGGTTGAAGGACTCGGGCAGCCTCTGACGAGGCAACTCTCTGGGCTGGACAATGGGAGTGAACCTGTGTTTGAATGGTTGTGGCTGGGGGCTGGGCGGGAAAGAAGGTGTGACCACAGTCGTGGAGAGGTTTTTAGAGGGGTAAGTGTTTGGGGGGTGAAAGGTGGAGTAGGTACTGGGCACATCCAGAGCAATGCTTTCATGCTCCAGGACATTGATACCTGGTGGAGCTGTGGACAGAGAGTTTAGAGAAGGAGAAAGAGAATAATTATCATTAAGGATAAGTGATAAATAGAACTATTTATCTTTGTGTAGTGCTGAAATTTAGATACTCAGAGCTCATTGATCCAAGGAGTGAAATTATGGTACATATATGGTAATTTGTCATCTATCATGTAATTTCTTTGAAAAACCAAAAACATAATGGAAGGCATAATGCTGTCTTTTCCTTTGAGTCCATAATTGATTGATCTGCATGAGCATAAATTAAAACACTGATTCCAAGAATGTGGATAAGTTGAAGGATGGTTTAAAAAATAAACAACAAAAAGAATGACAATTAAAAGTTACGTGCCTCACAGCTACAACCTAGAAATAAAACCCTGATTGCTTCTGCAATTTAGTGTTGTTTATTTGCATAAAACTCAGTAGAATTGATATAAAAGTTAGACAATAATAAAAGTAATTTCACTTTCCAATGCTGTATGTGTATGTATAAATATTGAAACAATATTTTTTACAACCCTGAATTGTTTTATAATAATACTCTGAGTGATTATCACTAAATATTTTTACATTTTAAAGGTGTAAAGGTTGTTTTTTTTTGTATTTTGGGCTCCTGGCAGCTTTAAACTGCAAAATTATAAGTCACACTCATAGCTTAATTTGTACTGGAAAAAAGGATACCATGCATGTAGGGTGAGGACAATTTAAAAGGTGCTAAACAAAAACAAAATTTAAAAAAAATGCATTAAAAATTTAAGCAAAATGAACCTGGACTCTGAACTTCACCAACTGGAAAAAGCTAAATACAAGAAATATATAGAGCATATCATATATTAGACATTGGTGATACAATTTAATTTATGTGATATTTCTGCGATAACAAACTTAGGCCCATTCCAGTGTCTTACCATCAATGCCATGCAGCACTCTCCTGGTAGCCGATTTCGAGGCCTGTGGACGGATGCGATCGACTTTCTCCGGGCAAAAGCGCAACAGGAAAATGAAGACTACAGTGACCAGGAAGCTGGCCAGCAGCAAGATGGGCACGATGATGACCTCCTGCTCGTACACACGGATCTCTGCAAACAGGAACAGACCCCAGTCCTCATAATCACTCAGCATGTCTGAGATACAGTGATCTCAGAGTGGCAGACATGTTGGCCTGTGCTCAACTGTTTATCTGTCAACTCAGGTGAACATTAACAAGGCCTCTAATGGCCAGACCAGTTATCTTCTGCTGATAAAACTTACCACAGATTGTATCTCCATGCTTGCAGCGGTAGTCTGCTTCTGACAATGAAGACATCCTGTCGCATGTAAAAAGAAATGATTAAATGATTAAAGAACATTTTATTCACTTTTATCCATTCCTCATACACCGTTCAGAAAGTCAAACTTAACATTCAACAGGTTTCCAGTTATTATATACTATTTTTTAGGATATTTTCTATTTACAAAAAAACATTCAAGTCTGTGTTGAGGGTAAACAAAGAGATGTAGCTGAATATAAACAACAGTTAAGTGACAGTGGTAGTCCTGAAACCCATTTTGTCTCCGTGGCTGAATCTATGAATAGTAACATGACTCTTGCAGGTATCCAGTACGAGAAGGTGTCTGAGCAAACGTGTAACTGAGACCAGGAACTTCAGATGTTGATACACTGCCTCTGAGGCATTAAAAACTCTGACACCTTTACCAAATTAATTGCTTTTATTTTGTCTTCTTTTGTAGCACAACACTTTAATCCTTTAGGACTCAGTTATTGGTCTGTCTCAAGGTGAAGTAATACTATATGTGCTAGTTTAACTTTTAAGACACTCTTCACAAAAGCTGTATATAGGAAAAAAAGTTAAATTTCAAACAGGGGAATCTTTATGTGTATATCTGAATTCAGACAGAGAAACTCTTCATCCTTTTACATCAGATCCAACATCTCTAAACCTGTTCATCTGCATTTTTTTTTTTTGACACTTGTAGCTGGTGTTGTACTACACACCCGAAGGGCAAACATAAAGGGCAAAACAGTACCGGTTTGCTCACCCAAATGCAGCATAATGATCTTCATGTAAAGCTCAGTCTACCTCAGAACAATCTATTAAACAGCAGTGTAATAAAAAAGAAGACATGTTGTGTATGAGATCCTTACCTCAGCTCCCCTCAGTTGTGTCTTATATCTCAAAGAAAATGTTCTGTTATTCCAAGCTCAATTTTCCCTTCTTTACACAGTCAGACGCTTGTCATACATCCTCCCATCTGAGTCCGGGTTCAGCTTTGTTTTTCGGATCGTTATCATTGGCTTCGGGTTTTTTTTCTCCAGTGATTTGTCAGGCTCAGGGGATCAATGCGCTTCTCTCTGTTTATCCACCCTCAGTGTTTCCTTAACTCCACCCTCCTCACCTGCACCTCATACCTTCTTCTTTCCTGTTTACCTCTAACTTCTTCCTCCTTCTCAGTTTAAGAGGTGATGTATCATACTGATATCAGGTGTGTGGTAATCCAGTCTTGCCCTGCCTCCCCGCAGTGTGTCTTCTACCACAACTCTGTATTCAGCTTTTTCTCTGAAGTCGACATGTCACTGGTCCTCCCTCCCTCCCTCCCTCCTCTTTGTTTAGGAAAACTGGTCCTACAGCTCCTTGTCATTTTTAGTCCTTTTGTTAAGCTTGTTTGACCTCCATAGCTCTGGAACTCGTATGGCAGGCTTTGCGGTCTCTGGAGTATTTAGTCAGCAACAATAAACTGCATTTCTTTCCAGGTGAACACATTGATCCTAGATATCAAAATAAACCCACACGTTTAATTAAGATAACATCCTGTTACAGTGGTCGAATGAATATTCATATCCTTAACTTGAGCAACAGTACCAATACAACAACTTAAAAATCAATCAATTATAACAAGCCTGCATCATAATTCTACTGAAGAGAAAGTTTTTACCACGAAATGTATTGAAAGTATCAAAAGTAAAAGTACTCATTCATCCTAAGATGAAAACTGCTACACAAAGTTGTATTAATTGTTTTTTTTTAACTTTTCTAATTTTCTCTAATTTGTAAATTTTTGTGAAATATTGGATAATTTTAACTTTTTGAGCCTCAAACTCTGTCTCTCTTTGGTGGAACTGCCAACAATTATTACTTATAGACATCTGAAATATGACAAGTGGCCCCAGCTAGACATGATTATTTAAGGGGTCACAAAGGTTTGGAGCTAGTGGTTGAATATATAATACTGCATATGTTTTTGTGCTAAATCTGATAATAAACTACTAACTGTAGTTGTTAAATATCGGAATAAAAAGTAAAATATCTCCCTACGTATAAAGTAGCATGACATTTAAATATTCATGTGCAAACTTGTACCTGTTAGGTCTCACATATTGAGACTTGTTTTGTCCATCTTAAATTCTACTTGATGCATCAAGCTGCAATAAATACTTCTGATTATGACATCTTCAGTCTCCAGAGACCTCGTGGCTTCAGGTCATGATTTTCCCTCACAATGGCAATGCCAACATGCTCATGTTAAGCAGGTTTACCGTTCACCGTCTTAGTTTAGAGAGTAAGCATCAACAGTGCAGCTGAAGATGATGGGAATGTCATTAGTTTAGCATGTTTAAGTCATCATGAAAAGATTTGGAACAGCAGAAGGTTTGAGCTGATGATGGCGCTAGATTAAAAACTAAAGGATTACCAGCTATCATAATTCATCCTGAGGGCATGTCTGTCTAAATGTCAAGGCCAAAAATATAAATCTCCTGGTGGCCCAGAGGAACAGTCCCCCAAATCTGTAGGGTTCATCATGTTAGGACCATGAATGTCTTTTTTAAAGATACAGTCTAGCCACACCGCTAGTATGGCTAAAAATGTAACATTATGATCCAACAATTAGAACAATTCAATGCCTTTGTAGTTTAATAGAAAAGACAACCAGCCTTATCACCTGCGAGTTGTCAATGTTCCTTTTAATAGGGCCATAATTAACAGTACAATGCATGTCACATTATTTACAATACTATTTGTTATTAGGGTCTATTGGAAATAGACTGCTTGGTTTCAGAAGGCACAGCATAAATATGAAAATTAATATGAATTTGAAGAATTAGGGAAAGTCTCTAAAATGAGGAGCAGATTCAGAAATCTGTGAGCACACTAATGGTGTTTGAAGGCATCTTCTTCTCTCACAGTTTGGCAGCTGATTTATCAGGATGAGGTCCGAGCCACTTCTCTCCTGAAAGAGACAACGAAATGAGACTGGGCAAGAATCTCAAGAGAACTTCAGCTCGAATTGCGAATGAGCCGCTGAACTTTGCACATACCACAATAACAAAAGAGAAAACTGCAACACAGTTTCTAATGTTGTCAAATGTTTGTCAGTCTCAAAACAAAAAAAACAAAACAAAAAACATCTATGCCTCCAGTGTGTCAGTAACACTATATTTACATTTTACACATTTATCTAATGCTTTCATTGAGGGTGATTTATAGTGAGTGCAACAACAGATTAAGGCTGTGTCATTTGTCATTTATTTTAAATCTTTACATTGTCACTTTTACATTGTGTGTTTGTGTTCGTGAATGATGCAGTACAATAGTTTTCTCACCAATGCAGTGGGCCATGAGCTCAAATCTGTCTGATCCAAAAAACGCCTCTGGCTTTCCATCTACATGACACACCAGCAGGGGAAAGCCAAATGCCTGGGAAGAGTCAGTGGGAAAGATTTGGCTCATAAAAGCGCCCACACATGATCAGCAGTAAAACCATTTTGTGTGGGATTTCCCATTGTTTTACAATAGGGAGAGCGGTGGCGCCCAACTAGACGAAGGGCTATCCTTGACCTGGCGCACTGCTTGAAATTGTCCCCAAATGCTGCACTGAAAGTTCAAATTATTTAAACTTTGACCTTGGTTGCCGTGACACACGCAAGCAGGGTCAGTTAGAGAGTTATGGAGGAAAAACTCTGTGTTTTAGAGTTCCTCTGACCGTTTAAAACCTACCACGATCTCGCCAGAAAGTGTTCGCTTAGCAACAGCAAATCCCATCATGTTATAACATAAAAATTCAGATTTGTTTGCAGAAGAATAATTTAAGAATGGATGAAATGATGGCGTATAACTTTGGCTTCTGCAACTGTCTGCACTATGCTCTGCGCCCTACCTCACGGTCGGCGAAGAGAAAATACAGCTTTACATGAGGGGGAAACGAAGGACAACTGACCCCATAATCAAGTGCATCCTGTGTGCTGCTTTTAAGCTTGTCTTTGATCTCCTTTGAGATGGACAGCTCCAGCAATTCTTTAATCTCGTCGTCAGACAATCCTGCTTTCAACGCTGCCTGCAAAACAAAAAAATACTGTGACAAAACTGAATAGTGCTCGTTAATCTCCTCAAACAACAACCAGGCCGTATAAGTTGGTACCTCAGACAAGGATGCAGGTTCAGTGATGTCTTTGTCGTCACTCCAGATCCTTCTCCACAGCTCCCGGGACACCTGCTCCACCAGCTTGTCTCCCCCTTTCTCCCTTTCTTGTACTGCTGCCACAAATCGCATTGCAGACAAGGAGCCTATAGGAGAAGAAAAGAGAAGAAGAACTGAAACTCACTGCATTATTACCTTTGCTCATTAAAGACCAGTCACTGTTTTGTGCAAGGTTGAATTACCAAATGGGGAAAGTGGGCACCCACTTTTAATTACCCTCAGACAGAGCCCCCAGGGACACCCAAAAGCCCCATTTTCACTAACTGGAAATAATTTGTTGTATTTATATGGATATACGCATCACTAAGCATAATATCAACTAACAGAAGGGCCTTTCTTTCCTTTGTCTATGTTTTTTTATTCCATTGAGTGTTGTCAATCAAATAAGAAATCCATTACACAGTTTGTTAGTGAAAGGAATCATCAGAATAATCAGAGTAATGTATCTCAAGGAATAACTTCATTCATCAGAACTCATGTTAATGGATCAAATGTAAATAAGGATTCATGTCATCAAGTACAAATAAATATAAATAAAAAATAGCCATATAAAAAATGCTTCTTCTTACCAGATAAATAATTTTATGTCAGTGTTACTTATTTCTAAGTCTTATTTACTCTAAACAAAATAGTATCAACAAAAGCAATATTTTACCTCAACTCAAAGAGCCACAAATTTAAATATACGCTAAAAACCCCATAACCTCATTCATTAGATATATCCAGTTCTCTGTACAATACAATTTACTGACTCCAATGAGAGAAGCACAGGTTGTCACTCTTCAATAAAACCATAATTATTATTTAGTTATTTATTTAACTCCTTCTAATTATTTCAGCCACAGCAAACAAGTGCTTTCAGCCAAAAAGTTGTTCAACACCAAACTGCAAAGTAAGTGAATAGCTGGTAGAAAATTGTGTAAGATTTAACATCTAAAGACTAAAAATTTCAGAGCACAGAGAGAGACTGTATTTGATTTACATTTGTCAGTTGGCCAGAAACTCGACTCCAAATGAACACTAATGTTTCTCTTGTGTCTGCTAGACGTGTAAATAAGCAAGTGTTTGCCATAACGACTATATAAGGTTATCATATGTCAATGTTGCGTAAATTTAGTTTGTTTTCCGCTGCCACCATTTAGCTAAATAAAGCAATTAATGTGGCTTTATGGTGAGTCCTGCTTTAATCTTGACGCTCTGCAACTAACAATTGTTCAATTGGTCTTTCTCAATTAATTGATAAATCATTTTGTCTATAAAATGTTAGAAAATAATGCAAAAACAGCAAACAAGGGGCCACAAAAAAGAAAAGAAAAGTGCACAACGCACAGAGGGGGGAGTTAATAGGCCTTCAGCAGCTCATTTAATCTTGGGACCCCTAACTAGGTTAACCATGGTGAAATCAATACACAATACATGACTGATCCCGTCAGACCCTGTTTGTATGTACCTTTTTTGAACATGGCCTCAAAGGGGTCAGACGGAACCTGCAAGGGAACACCAAAATACCCTGCTAAGCGGTTCAGGTCCTTGATCATGTACAGGAATTTGTTTGGAACCAGACCAGGGGGCTTGTTGCCTGTCATGAAAGATAAATATTACATTAAATTTAACAGTACAGTGTCCACATGGATATGAACATACAGCATGCCCTACAATAGTTTACAGGTGTCAAGTATCTATTTACATGGATGGATGAAGTACTCAGATTTTACTTAAGTATAAAATAGTAATACCACAGTGTAGAAATACTTTCCTTAGTAAATTAAATTTGAATTAAATTTGAGTAAATTTGAATTTGCAAAGGAAAGTTATCAAATAAAAGTTGTGGAGACTACAATGTACAATATGTTGGGTGAGTGCATGTACCTCAAAATTGAACTTAAGTACTTGAGTATATCTACTTAGTTACTGCACCACTATCTACGCTACGGTACGTACCTGATCCGTGCATGATGCCGCCCAGAAAAGCGGGACGCAGTTTAAGCTCTATATTCCACACGTGTCTATAACGGCACATGACCTGTAAACACAAACGACGCGCGAAAAGCCTCACTTTTAGCTAAAGCTGTGGCTTTGTTATTGCAGCTTACATAAAAAAAAGAAAAGAAACAAACCTCAAAGCCAAGCCAGGAGTACGGAGAAACCACGTCGTAGAACAACTCGATCACTTTCTTGGATGTCATCTTGGATTTGAGTGAATCGTGCTTTGACACTTTGCTTAAATGAAACGTAAAGTTGACGCTGTATGAATAACCGGAGGGCTTCTCCTTCACAACAGTGCACTGCGCAGTGTGTCAAAGTTCAACAGACCTGACGACGCAGGACTACTCGATGGTATGTTTAGTCGACTTTGTGCATTATTAAACAGTAAAATAAGTACAGTTAAACAGAAATATCAGCGCATAGTTAGCTTGAAACGTTTTTACCGTTTGTTGAATGAGACGTAGCTTGCAGTTAGCTACAGTTAGCTACAGTTAGCTACAGCTGCAAACAGCATATAGTGTGGCTCAATAACAATGTCTGACCGCCAGGGTTATGTATTTAAACCATTGATTTAAACCAACCAAAACACACCACCCTGTCAGTACCCGATCAGTCCCAGCTGCCCGACCGTCTCCTGCACATGCGCGAAAGTGGTCCAGTTAGAAAAGTGAGGTTACCGCAAATGCGCCTGGACAGAATGATCGTACAATCATAAAACAGGAAAAGTAAATGTATTCTTTTTTTGTATATGATATGTGCAAGGATTATTTAGGTTTTGAGAAAAAAGATCATATATATATATAGTTGAATTCTGTGTTTATTGAATACAATTCAATCAATTTATGAAAAATACACGTTCCTACGGAAGAGGATTAGGGCCGGGTGAATTTTTTTTTTTTAGTTCTGACTTTAAATCCAGAATTCTGAGTCTAAAGTCAGAATTCTGAGAATAAAGTCAGAATTCTGACTTTAAACAATTCTGACTTTATTCTCAGAATTCTGACTTTAATCTCAGAATTCTGACTTTAAAGTCAGAACTCAAAATAAAATTTCACATGTGGCCCTAATCCTCTTCCGTACGTTCCAGATAGCTTTTCATGAAATTTACATCACAGTATAAAATAATACATAACAAATATCTATTTTGAAATCATGTTATAATACTCTGCAGAGTTTTCTATTATTCTTTTTAGATATTTAATTTCTGTTTCTTTTTATATAAAAATATTTTTTTTCTATCACCTTTTTCTATCCATTTTGATCTGGATACTGTAAAAGCACATTTGGCTATATTCCAGTTTATCTTATTGTAGAGCAGATTATCTCTTAACATATTCAATGTTTTTTTCTGAAATACATTTTATTAATTTCTCTATTTTAGACCTTTTTTTAAGTTAACTCCTTGCTAAATTGATTTGTAAATCTCCTAATGTCGTTTCTAAGCTATTGAATTTATTGAATTTTTTCTGATACAGGATATAAATCCTCTACACCAGACTTTGTATCTCACATCAAACAAGAATCAATACAAAGATTCCCAATGCATCCCATAGTTACTATTAGAAATTGCCAATTTCCAGTCCTGTCTAATACGATTTTTTATTATTTCATTTCCTGCCACACAATATTGAACTACTACATTTCCTACCTTCCTACCGATTAAATACCATTTAAGCTCTCTAAATATTGCCAGAGTGCTGCTTAGAACTCTTTCTCAGGCATAGCAGTGCAATCTTTTAATACTGTAGAAAATTACTATATAGTGAATTGTACCGCCAACCGATACCAACCACCTCAAAACGACGTAAAAACGGGCAGCCAGCTTCGATCGGGCAATCATTCATGTCCATTGACTGTATATGAAACATGCAAATAAATAAAACGAGTAATTTTTAACAGGCACATTTGCGGTAACCTTACTCTACTGACCGGATCACTTTCGCGCATGTGCAGGACACGGTCGGGCAACAGGGACTGATCGGGTACTGACACACCCCATTAGTGCCATATCTGGAAAAACTCCGTTTTCTTGTTCTACTCCGGCTAGGATATGAAAAAATCTGTAAAGCAATTCCCACTCCCTTACTCCATTGGATACAAAACAGCATGCAATTTTCGTAGCTCATCTCTTCTTTGCCTTCTCTTAAAGTTGGTGAAGTCAATTTACTGGAAAAAAAATGTGACAATAGAACAGTTAGTCTGGTTTTTAAACAAAAACATTCGGTGATTTCAACTCGTGTTCTGTACGAGGCATCGAAGCCTCTTTAAGAAGGAAGTCATTTTCTTTTTATCTAACTTGTCCTATTGCTCCTAAAATTAAAGAAACTCATTTTAAAAATATATCTTCAATTTATCCATGTAGTGATTTTCTTCTTAAAAGGTTTAAATTTGAAGTGGATCCATGTGTTTTCTGTTCTTTGGAGGCATTTCCACCATCGTTTATTGAATGTTGTTCCTTCTGTCATTTCATTCCCTGTCTTGTTTTGTATATTGAAAATTTGTTAATAAAAAAAAAAAAATCTTCTTCTTCTTCTTCTTCTTCTTCTGTGGATTTATTGCGATGGCAAGACAGCGTAAAGCTGCCGCCTCCTGGACTGGAGTACGAAGCAGCGCATTAAAAAGACCACGTTTCCTCTAATAAACTGTGTTTTTTTAAGTCGATAATGATGATGATGATGATGATGATGATTAGGCCTATTATTATTATTAGTATTATTACTATTATTGCTTTATTTATTTGTAGTAGTAATATTAGTATTAGTACTACTATTAGTATTATTACACCTGCACATTACTATTCATGCATACATGAAAACACAACATGCTTTCATACACAGAAACACCTACAAATATGAAATATCTACATGTGTACATAATTGTCATACTTAAAGATTTATATATATATGCATTTAAATTGCTAATAATAATATGATTATTATTTCTTTCTTTCTTTAGAGGAACAGGAATATTCTTCACAGAAAACAACATTTAGAACATTTTGCTGATAACACTTTTTTTCAGTTATGTCAAATTTTGAATTCAGACTTTTATTTGAAGTATTTTTCCAGACATAAAAGATCTGAATATTTCTGTGACTACTGCTGGTCTCCTTCACTCCTCATCATAGACACTATAGTACAGTCATCATAGTAGCATATGTTGAACTGATTCTGGTGAATAATAACTTCAGACAGGTAACAATGGCCACTTCTTTCCGATTTCTGTCCTGTAAGTACCAACATACTTTTGTATTTTTGTACATAACTTGTATATTGGTCATGTTTCATTTTAAGCGATTGTCAAGCCGGAATAAGCACAGCCTCATTGGTCCTTTTAACAAAAGACATTTTGACATAAGGAGAAGCATGGGTGTAAATGATAAATGAAGGCTGAATTTCATTTAGCTGCTCTAGTTTCAGGGTCCTGGTATTGTGCAGGTTCCCTGTCACACTGTCATGACTTACTGGGACACTTAAATAGAGCAGTCATTGTTATTGTCATTAGGCTGCACACTTGTGCTTTTTCTATGCAAGTCAAAATGTCTGCTGTTGCCTTACACATACGTCTAACCAATCATATACATGATCATTTATATTGTAAATATAATGTTTTACTACTCTATATGCAGAAAAGAGCTCAGATTTCTCCTTTAATTTGCAAAATATTTACATCTATGCATGGCATAATTTTTCTTCCTCCTCTTTTTGCTTTTTCATTCGGTACAACATGTTTAACCTGTTTTACTGATATCAGTAATTCCTTGAGAACAATCAGCCTTCCTCCTTTGCTGCATATTGTGCAAATTTTTATTTAATTTCTGCTGAAGTTCCCCACCTCTGTCTCCTCTCTATTTCCTTCTTTACATCCCTCATTGGAGTGTTTTATGTTTAACGTTTCACTGAAATACAATGTAAAGATTTTCATTATTGTAGAATATCACTCGTATGACAGTAAAATAATTATATTCTCAGATATACTATACTTTTACAATCTATTTACATACAAGCCATCCACCAGATAACAAAGAAGTAACCATAAAGACTAGCAATTTTTAAGTATATTAACATCTAAAATAGTCAAATGAATATTTATTTTTATGTTTCTTCTTGTGGACTTGCTTGATCCTTAAATTCAGCTGGTCCCAAACTGTCAGGGAGAGCAGGCAGAGGTCCTGGTGATTTGTCACTGAAAACCAGAGAAAAGAATTATCTCTGTTGCTTAACCAAATTATAAAAAATAAAAAAAACCAACACATTTTCACCTGTTTTCATGAATCTTACCTCTCTCCATCTTTCTCTGTCTGTTAAGGAAGTTATAAAAAAATATTAGCACGAACCTTTCAATGATTATATATTCAGTCAAACATGTTCACTCCCATTGTGAATTTTTACCTTAGGCTTCTGTGATGCACTGCCGCCGGTCTTCCTGGGTACCCCAAGAGTCTCAAAAGAGTGGCTCCGCACTCTGATAGCTCTCTGAAGAGAGAGATTCAGAAGAAAAATGACAAAGTGGAAATAGTAAAGTCAACAATGTAATGCGAGGGAGGTCAACATGTACCTTAAAGTTTTCAATGAATCCTCCACTCCCCTCAGACGTCCCCCGTACACCCTCAGAAGATGGGAGAGCAGACAGCGACGGATCCCCCATCATGCACTGGGAACGTGTGGACAGCTCAGCCTGCAAGCTCTCCAGGAGCGACAAACGAGTGCGGAGCTTCGTGAGAGAGAAGGGACAGGAGAGCAGAGAGAAATTGGAGAATAAGCTCGGATATTCACTGATAAACAACGTAAATAAAAAGTTTTTACTCCACCTCTAGTCTGCTGAACTGTTGAGCCTTATAGCAGGAAATCTCTGCATTGATGAGTTTGGTCAGGAGGAATTCTCTCAGCAGGGAACGCTGAAACACAGGACGTTGGAAGACATGTGAAGCATCTCAATAATTGATTTGGCTGTAGTGATTCAGGTAAGAAGTAACAAGTAAGGATCATAAACTAAGGCGAACAGGATCACAAGACAGAGGCTGGACTGCTGCAGCAGGAGGGCACATCACTGGAACCATGCCTTTGTCATATTTTATTAAGCAGGCTTTTAGTATGAAGTGTGATCACATGGAAAATGTGATTTAAAGTAGGCAGCATACATACTAAATATTCTAAATACACTATAGTCACAGAATGCAATGCATACATGAAGATAAATAAGGAAGAGGAGCTGCTCTCAACTGGAAAAAATAAAATAAACTGTAGATGGTGGTGAAACAGTTTCAAAAAATATTGAATATTTATTGATTGAGAGTTAATATGTATGGATGTGGCACACAGCTCCACCTTGTTCACAGGAGACATTTTTATGTGTTACAGATAAAAAATCTAATAATATGACAATGACTCTGTTCTATTGAAGTGTTGCATGACAGTATGACAGGGAATGCCTGCATGCACAATACCAAGAGCCCCAAACTGAAGCAGCTGAATGGAATTCAGCCAACAATAACTGCATTAATTATACCTGTGTCTTTATGTAATATGTCAAAATGTCTTCTGGGGAAAAAGGCCTACAGCTGAGTACTGGAGGGAATTAACGACAGGTGTGCAGACACGTGGAGATCAGCAGGAGAACAAACAGACCCCTCTTCACGACGGACGACATTTTGACTTGTCAAAGCAGGAGCACAGGTGGACTTAATCACATTAATGATGGCTTCATTCCATTTAGGCGAGCCAGTCTCAGGGTCCTGTTATTGTACATACCAGATTTACTGGGGCACTTAATGGAACTGAGCCACCGTTAGTGTTATCATTTACACCTGTGCTCCTGCTTCGAAAATTCAAAATGTCTGTCATGAAAAGGGTCTATTGGGGACAACTGCTGGACATGTTGCAGGGATTGGCAGGTTCTAAAATAACGGGGTGTCAGTCACTCAACTGACAACAAAGAAAAAGATGAATTATGATTTGTCTGTTTCTCTGACCTACATTCCTGAAAGTATTCAGAAAAATTAAGCTGTTTTGTTGACCTTGGTATTGTTTCTTACCTCTGTGAAGATGGGAGGATCTGGAAGGACCGGACCAAAGGGAGGAACATCCTCTCTGGCTGTGACAGACACCTGTGAAGAGAAGAGAAAAATAGAGCCTGGCTGATTGATAGATAGCTGGTCACAGATCAGCATTAGCGTCTATTTCTACCAATATTTAATAAGAAATGCAGTACCAAAATGCCAAGGTCATTTAGAAACAGAGCTGCCTGTGCATACCAGGCTGTAAAATGTTGTAAGATACCATATTTAAGGTATCCATATCAAAAATATTTGTTTGCTTCATTGTTAAACTCTTTGTTGAATTGATTTAAACTCTCAATTAGTAATATAATTGTTTGCATCAAAAATTCAGTATTTGGGTTCTAGAAAATGCCATGTTAAATAAAGGTAAATAAGTTAAAGATGCCACTTGTTCCTCTTTTATTAACAGGGATTAAAGTGGGGCTGTTTTTCACTCACCTGGTACACAGTTTCACTTGTCTCCTCCCCCTCCTGAATCCTCCGAACCACCAGAAAACAGTGCAGGAAGTGAGACTTGATAACATCAGACAGAAAAGGGGTTTGGCCCTCCTGGTAGACCAAAGCTACAATGTCATTACCAATGTGTCTTTTCCTTTGTAACTGTGTAAGAAGATGAGGACAAGGAGGAGAGAAAAAAAAGTGTCTGTTCAAGAAACAGTCCTGAAAATATCCCCAGAAACACCGTGCAGTGAATCATCAGCACGGACTGGGAGTGATGCAGTAACTGACCTGCTGTGGGTCACCCTCTGTGAAAGGCAGTTTAGTTGCGACATGGAACATGATGTCCCTCCCTTGAAAGGAAGTGAAGACTGCTTCACTTCCTGTTTGACCATGACACACATCCAGTCCTCCTCTGAACCTGAGGAAAAGGGAGCGAGGAGACCACATCATCTGATTTTACACACCACACGTGTCATTTGTGCAACTAAACAACATCAACGCGGTGCCACTCTACCCAGCAAAGCCTTGCAGTTGAATCGTCTCTCCAAAAATGGAAAGGAACTCTTTAAATTCTTCACTTTCCTCATTGTTGCTAAGTATGTCCTCCTCAGTGAGCTAGAGAGAGATGAATGTTGTCAGCGAGGGAGTGGTGTCATGACATGGTACCATATTTCGGTCATTTTAGCAGCAATAATTTCTCACCTGTCCCTCCTTTTGGCACAAAATGCCAAACTTGAAATTAGGAGACACTCTGTGTTCATCAAATGCAGTTATGAGTTCTGGAGCCTGAGGGACGAGCGAGAGGGAGATTTGAAAAGATTCGTCTGAAACAAGTGGTCATTATTTTTTTTAATTTATTGCTTATTTTGGAGCATTACCTTGAGGTAGCAGACCACTTCAAAATTTGAGACAGTCACTCGGTCACAGAGCATCTAGAGAGAATATGAGGGACTTTATTGCATCTTTGAGGCAGTCTGGATATTTCTGTTTTATGCTACTTTCTATGTATTTATCTTTCAGAGGGATCCACTACAGCTATAGATACTAGTTACACTGCAGATTTTGCTTTGGTACAAATTCTAGATGCAAAACATATCATCAGTTTATAAAACATGATGCATTTTTATAAATCAAACTACCCAACAGTAGTCAAGCAAGTTAAATTGGCGCAATAAGCTATAGCAATACAAATGCTACAATAAACACACATGTTAATGCATCGATTAAAGTAACCCAACAACATAATATATAAAATAAAAAGACTCTGAAAGGGACAATGAGTATATTTACTTGTGAAGTATTTTTTGTTAATACTTATGTACTTAACAGAGTATTTTTACAGTGTTGTACTGCTACTTTTACTTGATTGAATACTTCTTCCACCAGGATAAGTAGTTTGATACCTTCGCTAATTCAACAGCAGACGGGATGTTGGGGAAAAGAGAGACAGAGAAAAGTCCATGCAGAGAGCACTCCTTCATCCTGTGAGAACAGTTACAACATACAGATACATTAAAATGTAAATTTGAGGTAAACATCCTGCGTTTTAAGATTAATAGAAATTTATACTGCTTGAATAATAATTTTTGTCAGATATATTTTTCAACAAAAAAAGTTCAATTACCTCATTGAATAATTCTTAAAATTAGTCTACATATTCTCCTTCTCCCTAACTGAAATATTCAGAATATATGAAACCATACAAAAAGTCTATCTTGTAGTTAAACTAAAGTTTAACAAAGCACTGTGAAGCTCAAACATCTGAGTGATGTTGCATTAATGAACAAGCATCTTTTAGCTCAAAAAGGGACTTTAGACAAAAATTGTCTCACAGTGGCTAAAATGGCTGAAGATCTCAACCTTAGTATCACCCGCAGCCTGTTCTCCTCGTCCTCCAAACACACAGAGAGAACCAGAGGCCCCAGACATGGATCCACTGCTGTGAATGAGTGATGGTACTAAAGGGAAGGAAAAAAAAGATAAAACATAAATACCTGTCAGGGAGAGATAATATATTCCTTAAGACCATAACTTACTCGTGAGCGGAAGAACTCGTGGTAGATTTTGGCCTCTCCGTCTCTCTCCATGATGTCGTAGCTCTCTGGATCGAGGCCATAGTGGGAGGAGGTGGGACTCACATCTACAAGCCTCTCCAGAGGGGGGTCTATCCAGTAGCCCCCCGACTTGGAAGGGAGGATGAGCGGCAGGTCTCCACCTATCGTTAATAGCTGAGACTAAAATAGACACAAAGGAGCACTTGATGATGTTGTTTCTGCTGTTTGAGGAAACAAATGTCATCCCATTCATAAAAAGTGTCAGTGTCAACACACACACACACACACACACACACACACACACACACACACACACACACACACACACACACACACACACACACCACCCATATATAGATTTTCAGACTGAAAACTAACCTTTAGAGGAAGAGGGAATTCACACCGCTGCTCATCGATCCTGCTGCCCTGATGGACAAGTGGAGCATTGATGATAAGAAACTTGTGCTGGTCAGACACACACACACACACACACAAGATCAATCTTACTGTAACTCACCTGCAGCTTTTCAATGATTTCAAACAGCTCGGTGTCCTGATATGAACAACAGGCAGCAGACGTCGGGCAGAAATGCAGACGAAGAGGAAGGGAAGGAGACACATGGGGAGGAAGAGGAACATGACAAACACTTAAGTTGCGAATGGAAACTTGACTTCTTCAGAAAGGCATGATATGGAAAAATACATTAAGTATATTCAATTATGTGCATGCTGAAGATGATAATGATATCACCCTCTGGTTGCTGCTGGCAGTGATGAAAGGCTTGCTGTCACTGGCAGGAGAATCCAGGATGTCCAGTATGTTGTCCTCTGCAGACTCAGGTCTGCAGCAACAGGTACATTTTCACAAGCAGACATCATCACTTCTCGTTCAGCTGTCACTTAATAAGGTTGAATGTTATCTCGAAACTGCCGCAATAAAATGGAAAATAAAACCTCGCCTTGTCTCATCCCCACATGTCAATCTGTCCACACTGTAAACAAGGAAGTGAAAACTACTTGGACAAGAAAACGAATCTTACATAGACAGGATTACTTATACCTAAAAATAAAGTCATTTATTTATATTCGCCATATAAACTGACAACTGACTTGTGATGGAAAATACCAGCGCTAATATGAGACAAAAAGTGTCTTTACTCACCCTCCATATGCCCCAAAAGTGAAACTTCTCTTTCGGGAGAAGGACATGTCATTCCTCTTTTCTCTCTCCATGGCTTTGGTGTTACTGTGAATGTTTGTACATGCCAGTTTGCTACCGAGTCAATCAGGGCTGGCTAAGGTTGAATTAATTCACTCTATCATTCTGTCACTCCTCCTCCTCCTCTCTGCCCCCTACCTCTCACTCATTTAAGCTTCCCTTCCCTCCCTCTGTCCTGCTGTCAGCCAGACAGGCAGCATTAACCCACTCATGGTCACAGGTGCAGCGGCGGCCACAAACTGCATGACAGGCACTGTCGGGCTGCTTCGTGCCCATTGATCCCTGCACTTGAATAAACGCTCGTAGTGGTTCCTCAGACTGACTGAACTTAAAGATAGACTTGTGAATAAATGAAGAAATGGGTGAGACATTTTCTCTGGGACCTGTTACCCTTTGAGTCAGTGAGGATCATCAATTATTGACAGCACACATAGAGAGGGTGAGGAAAAGACAGCAGGGGAGGGTGAAGCCTCAGGATAGGGAGAGAGAGAGAGAGAAAGACCAAGAGAAAGGTAGGTAAGAGAGATATTGAAGGAAAAAGAAAGAGATGAACAGAGAGAGGACCTGTCTTTTGTTGCCAGTCTCAACTTATGTGAAACGTGTTGTTGGCATCAAATTCAGAATAAGTGTCCATTTTAAACATTAAATAGTCTTTGCACTGTATTCAAATGAGTACAGCTTGAAAAGGATTTGCAAATCATTGTATTTTTATGTATTTGCTACACAGCGTCCCAACTTTTTTGGAATAAGGGTTGTATTTAAGGTATATAACTTAGAATTAGGTTAGAAGTTAATTAGAAGTTGTATTCCTCAACAGATGCAGCTGTTGCTTTGTTGTAAGCTATTATTATGATTTGTTGATGATGTTGATGTTATTTCAATGCAAATTTGTTTGCCATCTCTTTCCATGTTTATTTGTTCAAAATTCCCCTCTTTATATTTTTTCTTTTCTCTTTTTAGCTCAGCAGACCCTCCCTGCTCCAATTAATTTAATTACAATTGTCCGTATTTATACAGTTGGAAGATATATGTTTTGGTAATTTCATATGTTAGTTCATAAAGGAGATATTTAAGATTTCACACATAAACTTTTTTTTTTTTTTTTTTTTAAATCTAATGCTTTTGTACAGAAAAACATTATTCCTGGATTATTATTACTGATGCTTTAATGTGTAAGCAGCATTTTAATATTTGAGGTTGAACTCATTTGAACTAGCCTACTTTCTATTCTGTTGTAGTTTAATCTGTAGGCTAACAATGTAACAAATAATAGCCCATTATTTGTCATATCCTTAAATGGTTAAATAAGTTCTCTGAATTATAAGGAAAAAATAGCATTAAATAACACTGGGGTAAAGGACAAGAACCGCACATTTTATTTCTGTGAAATATGTTAGAAAAATGTCATGTTATACATGCTATACATTTCTTTATTGAATGTTTGAACAATTTTTAGCTTTGATCATGCATATTATAATGGCTGGCAATAAGTTGGATCGCATTCCATTTCTTTATTTTCTGCCAATAACAGTCCATCCTCTTCAACTTAAATGGTTCTGTCTTAATTTACTGTTTGTATCTTTCTTTCTTCAGAGCGCTTCTTATCAATTGGCTACTGATTTACAGGAAACATTCAAATTCAAAATGCCCTTGAATATTTGGTCTTTACAGTAGTTTTTAATGAGGGGCACTAGTCTGTAAGAAACCAGCTGATTGGAGGTTTGAGATGCCAGTAAAATCTTCTTTTGTTCTCATTGGTCAGAATCCAAAACAACGACTGGTTTAGCCCGCCCCCTCACCGCAGCCGTACTACCCCGCGGAAGTTTGTAGGGTAAGAATACGGGATGCTGTTAATTTGCTTGTAGTGTGAAACACGTCGACATTTTTTGTAGTTTTTCTGGACGGTTTGGTGTTTTGTTGCAGAAACAGAGCAACGGTAATAAGAAGGTGTGTAAGGTATTATATTCCGCTCACTTTAATGCAAGAAAAAGGGGGAAATCCGATGTGAGCTAACTAGCTAGTTAGCAATGGTGATTAATTAGCCATCAACGTTTAACTCAAGTTTAATGTGTTTAAAAATGAGTCTCTCACATCGTGACGTTGTGTTAATATCATAATACAAAGCTATACATTTAGTTATTGTCTTAGCAGACGTATTTTAGTCAGCTGTTCCTCTGTATACGTTACACCTGCAGCATTGCTCAGCTAGCATTGATGTTGGTTGCATTTCTGATGGCTTTAAAAGTGTATTATTATGATATCCGTGATCCATAACGTTGGGTATTTTGTGATGGTACGCTAATGGCTGTAACGTTATACTGTATGACATGTCCGATCGAAAAAAGCCCAGCATTAGTGAAGTGTAACGTTACAACGTACTGTGTTGTTGACAGTAACGTTATGTCCTGTAGTAACATTGGCATTGGCAGTCACTTCGTTATACTGTGGTTTTTTTGTGTTATGGAGGTTCATGTGTCTGTCTGTAGAAGCAACATGTTGGAGTGTGGCATGCTGGAGCGGGACACTCGGGCTCTTCGGAGACGCTCTGTTGTTCTCTGCAAACAGCTGGTGGTGGATGAGCTGCTCATTCAGTCCTTGCTGGCAGACGACATCCTAACAGAGAGCATGGCAGAGAGCATCATGGTATGTGAATACTGATATACGGGTGTCAATCAGTTGACCGTCAAGAATACAATATTTCAGATGACTGTTAACAGATGTTCAACTGTCACTTATGTCAGCTGCCTACACCTTGTAGGTTAGATACCTTTTTAAATTGATGATGTTGTTGGTAAAGATTATGGTCAAGTTTAGGCCCATGGCTTAAACCAATGTTCCCAATCTGGGAGTCAAAACTCATAAAAGGTCCTATGATGAATCTGTGGGGTCAAAAGATGATTATAGGGGACTTTTCAAATGTTTTTATTTAATTATTATTATTATTTTAACTCCCATATACTTTAAATTCTTTTGGCCTTTAAACATATTTTAAAGTAAACAAACTGAACTGATTACCATTCATGTCTGCACTCAGGACTAAACCTTTAAGGTCATTAATTACATGTAGTGTGATTAAAAAAACATGTTGCTTAATTTTAAGGGTTCCCTGACCAAATAGTTTGGGAACCTCTGGGCTGTTCCCTTCAGAGAACTTGTAAAGAGTTTAATTAAGGATGAGTTTGAAGTTAAGTCTCACATGAGTAAAGTTACATAAAGGCCAAAATAAAAGATGGCCAAGAGCAAAGTCTTAAGATTTGAAACAATCCCTTGTCAGTGTCTGGTTGGCTGTGTGCATTTTGTCTATGCATCGTATGCTATTTATATGTGTCATTAGAGGTTTGGTTCAGGTGATTATATCATGTGACTGTATCGTAATTAAGATGTTGTCATGCATTGACATTTTAGTCTGATGAAGCGAAGTTGTCCTGCAGTTGCAAGCTGGTTATTTGTTTATTTCAGTAGATGGAAAACAAAATGTCATATTAGTGTCAAAATAGTAAAGCAAATGTACAATCAGATTTTATCTTTGCCAGTGATCTTTAGTTCTCTGGTCTGATCCCTACTCTAGGCTGAGCAAACATCTCAGAAACGAAGTTGGCGATTACTACTACTCTTACCCAAGCGAGGGCCCAGAGCCTTTAGCAGTTTCTGCTCGGCTCTGCGAGAAACTGAGCAGCAGCACCTGTGTGACCTGCTCACACAATCACAAGAAAAAGATGGCAACGAGACACATGTAGAGGTGAGTGTGCAGTGCACCTGTTCAAACGTCACCACACGCACACAACACAAAGCAGCAGATTATTACCAGACCTTGTGCAGTTCTTGGGCAGTTTTCTGCTCAGCGTATACAGCTTGAGGATGAGCCAGAGGGAGAGGTAGGGCAACTGGTCATGCAGACAACAGAAAAGAAGAGAGAGGCTAGCAGAGTGTTTATAACCCCTCAGCCAGAATTACTGCTGTCACTGTCCCTGTTTACATTTTTGCAAGACTTATGATGTGTTCAGACCGAAAGAAAATAAAATTTTCACCTGGCCAGAAACATACAAAGCCAATGGAAAGACGCAAATAGACACGAATTTGGGTCTTCTCATGCCGGGTGATGCAAAAGACAAGATTGGCGTCAATCGCATGAGTTGAAAGTGTTCGCGTGTTGCAGGGCTTTGCAGAGTGCTGTATGGTAAGGACCAGGTGGAGTGGAGGGGCACAGCTGCTGCTCAGCTGATGAGAGCTTTGGAAGAGAGAACCAGGGCCACAGCCTGGAGGACTTATTGCCTGCGGTCACATCCGATTCTGCTTCTATCTAGAGCTTTACTTTGCTTTTGGTCTGAACACACCATTAGGCAGAACAAAAGCCAATGTAGAACTTTGTATCAATGAATATGTAATTTTAAGGAGGTGTCATAAATATCAACTCGCTTGTAAATGCTCCCACTTCAAAGAAAACCTCAACACATCTTAGATAACAGTATGCTCCAGTTACATGTTCACACTTCCTCAGCAGAGAGAGGAGGAGCAACTCATCATGTTCAGTCTGAGCCTCGGATAGCTAATAGTTGGTGCCAGGCAGGAAGGAAGACAGAAAGACAGAGAGACTGAGGACGAAGAAAAGAGGAAGAGATAAGCAGACAGATGCAGAAGAGATATGAGAATCACAAACCACATCCATCCTAACCAGAGGGCGTGCTGAGGTAGTCATACAGCAGGCAAGAGATTCCTTAATAGTTAAGTTATGATTCTAGTTTCCCACAACAAACAACAGCTGCTGCTGCTGCCACAACAAAGAACAAAATCCTTCATTATGTGTCTTCTTTGGTTTGTGTTAAGCAGTTGATGTTTAATCATTAAAAATATGTGCATGAATTTGAATTTTAGAGGTTTGACGACTCTTCTGTTCCACTTCCCACACAAGAAGTAATTGCTGCTAAGAGAGCAAGGACCCATGGTGAGTGGCATTGCAACATAGCCTGCATTCAGGTGAAATAGGTTTCTCTTGTTGTCAATATTTTTCTGTTTCCGTGGAGACAAGGGGTGGTATGGGGAGAAGTGTTTATCTGTTCACCAGTTTAAACAGACAGGCAGTTGAATATGCTTACACACAAAAACATTTTGTAGCCCTCAGTAGCTTGAGAAAGTTTATTATATATTTGTATCACTGAGAGAAGTGTGGGAGTGTGGTTGCTCTAGTATTTGGCTACTGTCTGTACCTACAGGCATCACGCCCCAGAAGTGACTCATTCACAGCATTGTAGCACAAAGTTTGTTGTCGCACAACTGCTGGCAGGAGCACACAACAATGTGAAACATTGCATGAGCAATTCAACTTGACACAAGCAGAGTTTAACGTTGTGATTGTGTGTGTGTGTGTGTGTGTGTGTGTGTGTGTGTGTGTGTGTGTGTGTGTGTGTGTGTGTGTGTGTGTGT
>JBBPCS010000751.1:0-36740 GCA_037974645.1 Hollardia meadi | reverse complement strand
AGAAAGAAAGAAAGAAAGAAAGAAAGAAAGAAAGAAAGAAAGAAAGAAAGAAAGAAAGAAAGAAAGAAAGAAAATGCGCAGTACACATAGGCAGTATAAAGTAAAGCATTTGACATTCTTGTGTCTTTTAAAAATAGTGCTCAGAAAGTTAGAGAGAAATATTTTGTCACTGATCTGCCAGACACATGACACTGAAATAGCAGCTTACTTTGAGTAGTGTACCCAACACATCAGCAACCATCTTAAGATCAATAGTGAAGATAATTGACAAGATGAGTTAGCTGTGTTTCTTAATTGCAGTGTCACAGACCTGCCTGTTATCTGTATGCAACTTGTTGTCTGGCATTTAATTGATCAACAGCACACATTCCACTAAAAAAGACGAAACAAAAAACTAAACGAAAGAACCCAGGCTGCCAGCCTGTCATCACTTGGCACAGACACACCATGTAAATTTCATGACCACAGCATGTTACGGCTGCCAATTCTTCGCTTTGAGTTGGATTCACTGGGACACCCACAAAAGCTTACGGCATTCATCTTTTATAATGCTGTTTTTGTCTCTTTTTGACAGTGTCAATGACAGATTTAGGGAGATGTTTAATCCTATGGGTCTAGTCAGGTGATGAGACCGGTAGTGGAGAGACAGAGGGAGGCAGGGTGCAGACTGACAAGCAGACAGACAACCATGCCTGCTAATATAGCAGAGGGAGGTGCTGATGGCCTGTTGCCAAGGTGACATGGACCAGCCGGGTTCTGTCTCATTTGCAGATGCAAACGAGACCTTGGAGCTCCTACCGACGCTTGCTAAGCCTCCTCTGGAGACACAAACTGAACCCCCTCCTCCCTGGAGAACAGCTCCTGCATACACCTGAACTGAAGAGAGAGAGGATGCGCAACTATTTATTTGCTTTTCACGTTTGCTTGTGATGTGCCTCCTTTGTGCTCTGTCTGTCTTGGATCCTTTGGGAAAGAAAGATTGCTTATAGTTTCTAAGTATCCAACAACCCCCACATTGACATCTTCCCTCCTTTCCTTTTCCATCGATTCCCTGTGTTGAATTGGCCTTTTCAGAGTGGGGGGCTGATAGTGGCGTGCGCTGTTGAATAACAGCCCTCAGCCGACGCAGCACTCCTCCCCAGCGACAACAAAAAGGCAGACTCCTTTGTTTGGCTGGAGGTAAACAGCTGGGAACAGATGATGCTGGCCAGGCTGATTTACGTGGCCCCAGCTACTGTGGTGACAAGGTTTTGTTGTGATAAGGACAAACAGGGGAGTGGAAAAGGAGGGAGTGAAGAAAGGCAGAGAGAACGCGCATGGGAAGTCAAGTCAAGTCAGATGTAAAGAAAAATAGAGAAAAAAAACATACATTTGGACAGCAGTTTGGGCATTTGTTTGTGTCCGTCTAAAATCCCCTCTAGAGAGCACTTCCTGAACACACCTGACAAAAAACAGTGTGCCTAATTGTCAGTATGATGTCACACATTTAAGAATACACATTCAAACTTCAGCAAATTATAAGAAAACACACCAAAGAAAAAATGAGGGCAGAGAAAACACAAGATCCCTATTCTTGTGTTGTGTTTTTCTCCTTTTAACACACACAAATATTTTTGCCTTGAATTATAATCACCAACTACTGGTCGACAGAGAACAGAATTGTTGTTTTTTCTGATAATTTAGAGGTACAGAATACAAAACAACAATAATGAAACTGCCATTAACAAGTGTGGCTGATGCACACTTATGAGAAACGCCACATATGCCGCGCAGACCAAATCCTGAATGGTTAAATGATCATGAATAATTAGGGCATTCTCTCACTGAGCAGATGTCTCTTTCTGCCGAACGCTGCTTCTTGCAAGACTGAGCGGCTGGGCACGATAAGCCTGGTGGAGAAACAGGAGTGGGGGTCTCATTGGGTAGAGAAGAAGGGAAGAAGATTGGATGCTGTGGCCTGTAATACAATATGCGTGCACAATCACACACGTGCATATATAATGCAAAGTCTCACAATACGCAAACAAGTGCTGATCAGTGCCTCAAGCCTCCCGACCCTCCCCCCAAACACACGAGCACACTACAATAACATTATTTATGAGCATTCCCACTTGAAGCCCCTGAGGTCTGGAGAGACTGTAATGGCAAGGCCCCACCTGGCTTCATTGTGTCAACGATCTCATAAGTTACTGAATTGCATAAGGCAATCGCCATATCGCCAAAATACAGGGGACACATTTTCCTCACTTTGTTGTGGAGATCCAAACAACATCATTCTATAGAAGATTGCACCTTTTTCTGTAATATAAGTGCAAACATAGCCCGGAGTATTCATTGTCAAAGATGTGTGGTCAAGGGGAGTGGTTCTCAAAGTGGATAAACCCTTCTGTGATAAATGAATCTAAGTCATAATTCAATCATGACGAAAATTTTTCAGATTGACAAAAACACTCACCAAAGTTTCACCGTTCGATCGCATCACATAGATCTTCCTCGACAGATGGGACTGCCCATTTGTGATGGAACTATAGATGTTACAACTTCCTTTTTTTTTTTTTTTACATTTTCATTCATGGTGCCTTAAAAATTGAGATTAAAATATAAGGTTTGTTTTGTTGTTTCCAATGCGGATTTTAAATTTGTCGAGGCAGCAAAATTATTTGTATTTATATTTGTATTTAAATAAAATTATAGTATTTGTATAGTTAGATTCCAGAGGGTTGTAAAGTCAAAAAGTGAAAATTGAAAAAAGATTCCAAAATTCACAACATGTTTTTATCCAACGAAACAATCTACTTAAATCCATATTAGTTGTCGTTTAGTCTTTCAAAAACAACATTTTGAACACTGCGGTCAAATTATTTTCTCTCTTGCTTGCCACACACAAAGGCAGGCGTGCACCTGTAATATTAACAGGTGGGTCTAGTAGCAATCTAACAGCACCATAAATTACATATACAGTATAACCACAATAACATAATATCTATTTTGTTAGATTTTAGATTTCCTGCCCAGTTTTCAGACCGTAGTTGGGGAGCAGAAGTGATGCTATCAAAAACAAAGCTGCGGCTGGCTTGACGACAGTTTATCATTTGGCGGCTCACGTTACCGCAGTGATCCATGCTTCGGGACTAACCCCCTTCACCTTTCCAGCAGTTTGGAAACAACAAACAGAAACTTCACTTGAGAAGCTGCAGCCTTTATTTACTGACAAACTGTAACCTGCACTATTACTGCTGCTGACAACTTGCTGTTCACTCTTATCTTCCTGCTCCGCTTCATGCCACTCGCTTCACTGCATATATATAAAAAAAAGACTTTCGGCCCCATAAACGATGCATACCTTACTAATACCTGCCTAGTGTTTTGCCAGTAACTCCACGTTCCACATTTTGCCCATATTTTAATCAGTCTGTGCTGTTCCCTCAACTCTCATGTTTTTTTCCTGTCATCAGTAAAAGGAGGCAGAGCACAAATACCCTCTGCGCTCACAATTATAAGCACACCAGCTACTTGACATGTTTTTTTCTTCCAGGAAACAGATCATTTCAAAATATTTGTACAAAATAAATATTTTGCAAAAACCCATTATTTGTGCGCTGCCAAATACCGTATTCGGCTCCACCCCTAATTTCCAATGTCAATAATTGACTTCAATTCACATGCTTGCTCTCTCTCATGTTGCCATGGCCTCTGTTAACCAATTATCTTGTTGCTGTGCACTTCTAAAATGGTTCCTCTATTGCCTGCTCTTTGTCATTTTAGTTTTCGATTGACACAACCCACTGCAACCTCTCAACCTCACGTGTTACAGTTGTGTAACTCGCGGCTCCAGTGGCGCCTCAGCTTGGGTTTCAGAGTCTTGCCTGTTTTATTGTGTAACACACATAGTATCCAGCAAAAGTAGACCTGAAAATGAACTGTGGATAGTCATATAAACATCATACCAGTGTTTCACTGCAGTTTCAGTGTCTAGGGATAAGGTAATGTATCTATTTGTAGCTATGTGAGACTTTTGGTTGATTGGTTGGTTGATTTGGTTGAGATAGCTAAAGTAACCAACAGCCCCTCATGATGTTATGTCTTCATAATAAGCCAACAGCCAAATATAGCTCGGTAGCAAGGCCAACATGGCAAGGCAGATTTGATTGCAACTGCTGCCAAGTGCTCGCTCGTAGGGGTATGTTGGTAAATTTAAGAGTATGGTCTCGACCTGCTCTATTTGGAAATGTCATGAGATAGCTTGTCGTGATTTGGCACTATATAAATAAAATTGACTGACTGAAATTGTTACGTTATAAGCCAGTTGTTCTGCTGCCGTCTGGCAATAAAGAAGTATGTGCTGCCATCCAACCAGAAGACAGATCACCGTCTTTCCTCAGGCTGTGTGAATTCATCCTCAGCACTCCGCTATAAGAAAAATCGTTTTAATTTTATGACGTATTGTTTGCAGGGAATGCGACCTTGTGACAGACACTAGGGATAAATATGTAGATATATCTAGTCTACACACTGATGATCTAATTTATTTATGCAGACGATTCAGAGATATCAGTGTTAAATTCAGACTGTTTCATAACCAGTTAAAAACTTGTGGTACATTTAAGGAAATAGTTTAATATTTTGGAAGTGCACTTATTTGTTTTCTTACCCAGAGTAAAATGAAATGATCAATGCCATTCTCGTGTCCGTGAGATTAAGATGAAGCTAAAGCCAGAAGACAGTTTAGCTTAGCATAAAACCTAGGAGAAGGGGGAGAACAACTAGTCAGCACCTTTAAAGCTCACTAATTAACATGGTAAAAATATTGACCGTTCAATCTCCACAAAAATCGATACATAAACAAAACAAGTTGTGGTTTTATAGGGGAGTCACTTGCAGGAGCAATTTTGTCCAGATGCAATGACTTCCTGAGATCTTATCATTACAGTGACTCCAGGAAATCATTAACCGACTAGTTCCAGCATACATCTCCCCTTAAATTCACAACTTGTCGCATTTTGTATAGATTAAACTCATGTGTTAATTAGTGAGCATTAGAGGTGCTGGAAGGCAGATTTTTTTTAAAAACTTTGGACAGAGCCTGGCAAGCTGTTTTCAATTTGTGCTTTGTGCTAGGCTAAACTAATTGTCTCCTGGCTGTACCCTCATATTTAGTGTTCAGACGTGAGAGTGGTATCAATCTTGAAATGTCAAACCTTTAATGTTGTTAGGGTGTTCAGCATCAGCCCTACACTCCATCTTGGATATTATTATGTGTCTGCATGGGGTCAGATCACTCTATGAAGGATGGACTCATCTCCCAGCTACTATATTGTGCAGTGAATAACACATACATTTCATTAGTAACTGTCTGGAAGCCTTTCTTTCAAGTAGTATTTCCTAGTTATACTGAACAACAGCTCTCAAATCTGTGCTCAATGACCGGCTTTATTTTAGCAGTCATGGGCCACTGGTTTTATCGTGTTTAAATGCCTTAACAGTATCTAAAGGTCATGTCATACCAGGCAGAAGGAAGTGTTGACAGTGGTCAGGCCAGTTGTCCTGGCAAACTAATTCGGCATGACAGTTCAAGCCTGAAACACAAATGTGATGGCCAGCAGTAGTATTTCAGGTGTAGGTGCCTTGCCACCACTTCACTCATTCACATTCACACATAGTTACTTATTCAACCTCACACGTGTAAAAGGTCACCTAAGGAAAATAAGTGAGGCATCGATATATAGATCAGATCTTGAACTGTGGGATTTGAAGCAAGGGAAACAATAATTACAGAGATGTAGATTATATTCGATCAATGGCTAGCAAACAATTTAGCACTTAAAGCTTATTGATTTGCACTGCTTCCTATACATGTTGTAGGGACTTTGAAGAGCCTTGATGGCTGTAGGTGTGGCTGTGTTCTAACACGGAACAAGTCAGAACAACACAGTGACACTGAACTGAACTGAACTCCGTTGTACCAAGGAAGCAGCTCTAAACTAGCTCTTCTGCTGCCTCATTCATCTTCTAGAAACTGAATCATCTGCCTGTTCTAGAGATAAAATTGTCTGACAGTAAAAGAGTTTAATGCTAAAGATACTCCTGTTTGTCATATTGTTGCACCTAGATAAAGTGTTTTGCAGTTACAGGCTTCATTTTTTTTCTCAGTCAAATACTGCCTTCCTGTCGAGTCACAATCGAGTACAGAAACGGTCGATTTATCAGTCACATAAACCTTGATATCTGAAAAAGAGAATGACTTACTGGCAAATCTGGACAACTTATTCTGAGTTGTCTTATGAATTTGTTCATGACTCATTTGCATCATAAGTCAAACAGTCATGTGCTCACAATTACTGGCGGCTCATGTTTGTCTGCTTGGCTAAAGCAGAATATGACTCCATCAAAACCCATCAAATAGGCAACGGTATTTATGCCTGAGTGAGGATGTGTGTGTTCTGATCACCACATCACCAGGAAATCCCCACAGGAGGCAGCTTGTGGGACCTCATCCCATTTCAGTCATAATGGCATCATTGTCCTTTTGGTAAGGGATGGAAATGAGCTATGCTCTTATGGTTGAATTGCTGTCATAGTTAAACAAGGATGCCTTTGTCCACCCTGGATCACCAAATCTATTGTTGATTTCCCATTTCTGATCATGTATATGTCATGATTTTAGCATGGCAGCATGTTTATGAAACACTAAAAGAGAACAGCAGCATTGTAGCAGTGGTTTTTCACAGCTCTAAACTGCAAAACATTTCAAAAGTGTTTTTGAAATTGCTGTAACACTAAGAGTGTTGTTTGGTTTGTGTAGGTTTTTCAGTTCCTCGTGGCAAAACGGCACATCACAACAGGGTGTTCACAGATTCTTTTCATGAGGAAGTACAGTTACTAAAGCTGACTTGGGAATGGTTTCTACTCGTTCATTCCCTTTGACAGGAATGGCAAACTGACCTCATGTCACCATTTTTGAATAAACTTCGCACCACCCAAAATGCAGCTGTAGGTGTGAAGTAATTTCATCTTTTGCTTAAAATGCTTGCTACAGCTGGAAAAAGCATAAAACTGGGACATTTTGCTAGCCAATGACTAATTGCTGCCCATTTTGATTTACTTGTAGCAAATATTTCCTTACAGTTATGTCTCCATAACTAGTAGTGACACTTTTTAAAAAAATTTTCACTAAGAATGGGATTTAGGATAAGGAAGAATCAAATTAAATCAGGCGTCAGTATAAAGCTCTTGTCGGCTGGTTGAATAGCATTTGAAACCCCCTCACCCCAAACCTTTCCAACGTTTTTTTTGTTTGTAACTTTCCGCAGCAGAGAATCCGACATTCACACCCACTTCAACCAACGATTAGCCAACACTGTCCTCCCAATTAGAACAACATCATGAGTCGTTTGAATAAGTACCCCTTAACAATTATTTATGCATCAAGTGACAAAGCCCTCTAGTAGTCAAATGACGCTCCAGCTCTGATGGGTAGTGATGGAAACATGACACCCGGGCAGACACACTAATTTCTGCCCCTTTCCAGGGCGATGCAATGATGTGTTCCAGACATTGACATGTAAATTATTTTCTATCCTACTCTGTTTAAGCAGCACTTGAACATCATTCAGTTGGCGTTGAGTTTGAAAGTGAGATTGAAGTAAAAGATTTAAAAAAGTAACCAACCTAACATTGTCACTGGCATCCATGATGCTTTTTACTGCTTCCTCCTTTCCGGTGTGTTTTTGACATTGAACATGACATGCTAAAAAAGCATGAACAGAAACGCAACTCAAACTAAAAAAAACACACAGACATGCTAAATTTGAAGTAAAAAAGTCTGCCTGCTCTCTCACCAAATTGCATATTAAATGCATGGCAAAATCGTTTTGCATGTTATTGCAAAATGTTTTGCTTTTGGTGTGTCTCGTAACACTGTCTGCTTTTCCCTTATTGCGGACATTTTGCGTGTCATTTTCAGCACGAATGTCAAAGAAAAAAAATGTCAGGTGATAGTATAAAGAGCGAGAAAGTCCATACATGCAACAAACGCAGGTCACCTGACTTCGTCCTTTCCTGCGGACGCTGCTAAATAACACACGAAAAGCTTAATGTGGATTGGGTTAAATGAGACACAAAAAGTTTAAACTCTACGTTGACTAAAGCTACGTTGGTAGAAATCTTGGCCGCTCATATTTCCTAGTGAATTATTTCTTGTGTTGTTATTCCTTGAGCTCCTTGGTAACGTGATTTTCCTTCTGCCTCAGAGTTCCTGCTGCCTGCCCGCCACGCTTGCACTCTAGCTTCACACACTCTCCACACAAGATCAGTTACTTCTTACGTCATCGTGGATCCTCCTGTCTGCCAGTTCACCAGTCAGTCCACCTGCCTCGGTTACTCACCTCTGATAATCTCCTGCCTGGACTTGATCTCCAACCACAAGAATCAGTAACTTTTACAATAAACTCTCTAAACTGGTTCCTGTCTCTGCGTCTGCTTTTGAGTCCTTAGTCTATTCAGAACAAAAATGTAACAAGGACACATGTTAATACCAAATGTGAACAGGCTGACAGACTGAGGCTCTGATGGTAGGCTTTTTGCCCCTCCTTTCAGGCCATTCAGAACAGAGGACTGTAATACGAAGCGAGGTGGCTTATGCACATAACATCAGGATCAACTTTGCGATGTCGGGTATAACATCCTAATTAACGCCTTATATTCAGACCAAATCAGGCATTGTGGCAATCAGCAGGGGGTTGTGCTGTGGTGTTGGAGGACACACCTGGAAGGGTATTGTTTGATCCATGAACTCTACCTGGATAGCATCAAATTTTCCGGCTCTTGGCTCAGGAGCAACAGCTCTTCCAGAGAGGTTTTCTTCATCCTTAATCAAGTTTGCAGAGTGTTTCTCCTCCCTGCTGGTGCCATACTCCGTACTGCGATACTGTGTGACGTCGAGTTGCGTTTCTCCAAAAGTTGAGTCTGTTTTAAGTTTTTTTCCACTATGACAGCGTGTCAGGGCCGTTGTAGAAAAAAAAAGACAAGGAACCAGGGGATAAAGGTAATAAGCCCAGCCTAATGTGGTGATCGTGGCCTAAAATCATGAGTATTTTCTTCTTACTAAATCTGATTGCCAAGCATAATTTGATTAGGTCATCACCTGCATGCATGATACACGGCATAGGGTCATCTGCAGTGTGATGAGGTTGTCCCAGTCATGAATATGTGACTATATTGTCAGAGAATATTCTAATTTTTTTCTTCTAAATTTTTTGTCTTGTTATTTTACCACTTTCACCCTATAAATTCTGAGTTTTTTCTCGGAGAACTACCCCTTTCTCCCGGCTCCTCAATTTTTTTTTTACCTACAATTTCCCTATATGCTGGTGTACCTTACATCTCAGTCATATTACAAATAAAAGAAGAGTTCATAAGACAAAATAGAGAACATATGACAAGAACACTGTTGGCAATGCTTTGCCAATTAGCTTTCCTGGCTTTGTTGGTAGCCATATTATTAGATTTGGCCATTAACGTTTCATTAAACTCCTCACATCCTGATATCATATATTATTATTATTATTATTATGGGCATAAACCATCTTCCTGTGTGATCATTGCTGCAGAAACACTGCCATAATCTGAGATTGCTAACAATGTCCATGAAATGTCTTTCCATATACTTCAGGGGTTCATCCTATACACAAAATCTTGACCATGCATCTTATACAGCCTTTATACTAGCCATAGCATTGCATACAAAACTGAAAGCTGTTTAATAGCAGTTTAATAGCTTTTTAAAAACAAACACAAAATCATTGAAATCATTATTAATGTTATTTTCCTATGAGAGGAGTGCTATGGAGAATTTTTTTTTAACAGTGTTCACTTGTACTTGTTCCAGTCCCATGCTGTTTTCTCTCCTTTCTAAACACCATGCAGCAGGGTGGAGGTCAAGACAGAGGCAGCAGATAAGAGGGACATAGGAGAGGAGGGAGAATGGAGGAGGGAGAGGAGCGTGTACTCCCTGACCACAGAGCACAATGTCTTATCTTGTCCTCTGTCGTCCCTGTCGTTATCTCTTGTACATGGTTGTGGAGACTGTGCGCAGCTGTTTGCTGCCTGCAGAAATGGAAATAGGTAACGTTTTATACAAATGACAGTGTTGCATTAGTCATATTTAAAAAGCCAGAGTCTCAGCAAGTCACGTAAAGGTTAAAACTATACATACTGGCAACAAATATCTGAGCATGCAGTTGCTGCCAAACCAAGATTTCACAGTGGCTCCAAATATTCCCTCTCACTTACAGAATACAAAATGTGTAATTTGGTTTGACCAACAGCCAAGATATACGAAATGTGGTTTATTTTAAAAGCCAGATCTAATTGCAGAAAACTGCAAGTTTTGTCTACCACAGTTTGTCAGCCAAAATATAGGTAAATACTGTGTAAAATAAACAGTTTTAAGAGTAACACTTAGGTTTAGTACCCAGTCTGTCCAGAGGGGAGCACATGGAAAACCATTCACACATCCATAGAGAATAGGTGGTTGTAGCTTGGAGGCATAGAGCCACATTTGGTATTAACATCCGTCCTGTGTGATCTGATCATAGGTGGACAGCTCTGAGTCGTCTCCACAGCGGCCAACAGTATTGTTGTTTGAGCCATTTACAACTTGCTCTGAGTTTCAATTATGTTTTTTTGGTGCCTAAAACAGCATCGTGTTGCCAGGATACGGCACCAGCAGGGAGGAGAATTACTCTGCAAACTTGATTACGGATGAAGAAAGCCTCTGTGGAAGAGCTGTTGCTCCTGTGCCAAGAGCCAGACACTTTGACGCTATCCAGGCGGAGTTCACGGACCAAACAATATTCTTCCAGGTGTGTCCTCCAGCACCGCAGCACAACCCTCCGCTGATCGCTACAATGCCCGATTTGGTCTGAATATATAAGGCGTTAATTAGGAAGTTATACCCGACATCACAAAGTTGATCCTAAAGTTATCTGGATAAGCCTTCGTAGTACAGGCCTCTGTTCTGAATGGCTTGAAAGGTGGGGCAACAAGCCTACCGTCATAGCCTCCTTCTGCCAGCTTGTTCACATTTGGTATTAACATGCGTCCTGGGTGATCTGATCACAAGTGGGCAGCTCTGAATCCGTCAGTTCACACCTGGCATGAACATGTGTCTCCACATGCATCTCAAGTAATACCAGGTCTGAATGAACAAAATGTGTTCTCAGTCTCTAACTTAACTGACTGGTTGCTGCTAGGTTTTGCATAACTTGTAGCCCCACATGATAATAAAGTTAGCTAATAATGTGGTGGTTGTGTCTTTGGAAATTATGCTAAGTTATTAGGCAGTAAGCTAGTTAGCTGGGTATATTATCATTAGCAGCTCACATTAGAGCAAATAAACACACAGCTTAATACAGTCCTGACGCTTATGTTCTTGAAGTTTTTAGATACAAATAAAAAACCTATGCACACTGTGGCATGGTTGACAGGTCTGCTATGCGTAGGTAGCTAAGCTATGATTAGACATTTGCTGTTCAGGGGCTGGGATTCAGCAAACAGCCTATTCATGGGAATGTGTTTGTTCCATCCACATGCGACTGTCGGCCCTGTAGAGCAGTTTACGCTCCAGAAAGACAGCGCAGGTTTATATAAAATTGGACAGAGCCAATATCGCTTTCCTCATTCTGCTCTCTGTTCTCTCAAAGGTCAGCACTGGTAAGATGTCATGCATTTGGTCAAGCGCAAACTCAAGTCCAGCAAGGTCCAGAGTGCAAGTTCAGTTTAGTTTGCCTCTTTGAGCAAATCCACTGATCACAGCAATTTCATTGAAATTAATTGTACAACTCTCTGCTTCTGTTTTATGTATACATAATAGTTTATTTATAACTGCACATGTTATTATATTTGCCGGATGATATTCACATTTAGTGAAATGCTTGCAGTTCATGTGTTTATCAAATCAGTATTTGAAAATGTTATTTGACAGTTGTTGTTTTTTTGCAGTGGAGGAATATTGTTACAGATAAATGACAGTGGCCTTTTAGTTTTTATTCTGCTCTATCCTCTGTTCTTGATTCATGGTTTCAAACAGCAATATCCAAGGATGAGCCTAGAGTGGATCCTGGATAAGCCTCCAGCCCTTGGCTTAGGTCCCCACCCCCATCTCTCTAGTGCTTGCTCTCCTTCCCCTTCTCTCTCTCAAACACACACACATACAGAGACTCCAAAAGCACTTCAGACACTCTGCCAATTTAATAAAGAGAGACTTTGTCATGCGTATCTCTCCCACAGCTTCCTGGCCAGAGTGACAACAGTGTGGGTGAGTGGAAAAACAGGAAGAGGACAGGCGGACTATAGGCAGTTCTAGTGGGCAGTGTGTGTGTTTGTTTATGTTTGTGTGTCTGCTCAAGCCTGTGCATGTGCATATACAGCATATGTGTTGACCCGCTAAGATATGTGCTTGCAAGGATATTGCTCAACATTTAGAAATGATGGTGGTGTAACGCAGACAGGCTCCCTGGTCAGGAAAGAGCACTAGCTGTTTCCTGGTGGGGACGTCTAGCTGTCACCGCCCGTGTAGGAGAGGGATATGGCTCAACCATTAACAGGCTTCATGATGGGAAGACCAATGCAACAAAGGCCAGGGGAAACTTCATCCAGGCACAGAGCTTTTGGGGGAACTCAATAATGCATGGTTTGTGTTTTCTTGGAAGTACAGCATGATTGCTCTCTTAAATGTCCCTCTGGAGGATGAATATCTATGAAAAAGTACAGATCCCTCGGTTGTTATTGAATACACTCTAATAGATGCAACACTGTGCCTTTTAGAACACAGCTATGCCTTTATCACCACCAAAGGTAGCCTTTGGTCTCTGATTTTTACTGTATGAGCGGTCCAGCACTGTAACTCTGCAATATTTCCCCCCTCGACCCCATACATTCCCTCCTAATTATTTTGCTGCTGTCAAAGATGTTGTAACCAACCGCTTGAATACTAACTGTGTGTCCAAACAGATTTCTGCTGTGGGTAAGTCATTTGGTAAATATAGGGAATGACAGCACTGACTTTCAATTTGGGCTCAGCTGTTTAGTAGTCTAGTTGAAACACAAACATGTGGACATGATGACAGATGCACGTGCACACACACACACACACACACACACACACATACATATACACAGCTGTCAATGGTTTGGGTGTTCAGGGACATTTAAATTCTGCAGTGCATACATGTCGGAGATGAATTTGCAGTGTGTAAACATGGCATGCCATAAAAACCTTGGCTTGAAAATAGGTCATGTCATAGGTTGCACTGCTTATGAGCTGTCTCGAATGTTATCGAACCAATGTGTCAGCAGATGAGAGCTGCTTTAGCTTGACCACCACAGAAGCTCCCCAGATGGCAAACAGAAAAATGAAATTATGGCCAGAACAATCCAGAGTCTTATTGTTCCGGCTGTTAGTTCCTGGTGTTTTGTAGGGCTGAGGTACAGCTACCTTACAGCTCACTGTCATATTTACCCCTTGAGATTTATTTTAACTGTAAAAAAGCACGCCCCTATATTCCCCCTGCCCAACACAGAGACATATCTGTTTACTGAAGAGGTGTGGGTGACAGAAACAGACGGTAAGGCCACAGGTACATGTGCATGCATGTGTGCGTGCGGGTGCACAGTCTTAACCTGCGTGCGTGTGCATAGGTGTTATGTTTGTTTGTGGAAGGGAAATGTTTCCCCGAGTGCTTTAGCCCTGCCACAAACCCGACTCCTCCTGACATCTGTGAGTCAATTAGCTGACTGAAGAGAAAACATCCCTGCCCCCTCTCTCTCACCCTCCCTTCCCCTCCATACATCCCTTCCTCCACCAAACAATTCCAACCAACCAGCCAGCCAGCCAGTTAGGTAGTGTAGCATAGCAGCTCCTGTCTGCCCTGGCTGGTTTAAGGCACTGGGGGAGGGGCGCGAGTCAGGGCTGGGGGTAGGAGGGTAGTGGGGGTGATGAGGTTGGATGTCAAGAATGTGGCTCATGGTCTGCTCTTTTGTGTGTTTTGTGCAAGATGAATAGGCCCATGGCAGGCTGGGGTGCTAGTCAGCCCCAGTTCCCTGTTGACTGTGTGTTAGAAAAGCCTTAAGGCCCGGGCCTACCCCTCTTGAAATAAGACAGATGGATAATGAAGGCTGCTGGGTGAACAACTTAAACGCCCACTACATATAGACATAACTATTTCAAAGTGTTATTTCCTTCATGGCTCATTCTTGTCTCAATATTGCATACAGCTTCATTATCTCTCCTCTCTGTCTGTCTATCTCTATCTCTCTGTCCATGCCTCCCTGAGCCCCCTATCAGGATAGTTTTTGTTTGCTAAGCTGGTGTGGGGGCTGTTCCTTTTCGCGCCTGGTGCATCTTATATTCCTTTCCCCACTTGTCCCCAATGCCCTCCACGTCCTCAGGCTACTGCTATGGAAATATGCTTCAGTATTGCTAATTATTTAAGAGTCGTCACCTCATTAACAGTGCTGGGTGATAATGAATGATTAATAGGTCATTCTTCACATCGTCATGGTGTTCTCCAACTCTCTCCCACTCTCTCCTTCTGTACTTGTTTGACAGGTTGTGCTGGCTTTTGTTGTGCAATCTGTGTTTCCTCCTCACTCCTGCGCTGTATGTGCATGTTTCTGGAGGTAACTGGAAACATCATCAATGGCTGTTAGGCAGGAAGTGCAGTGAAGGGGACATGATTAGTGTTTGTTTCGACAATGATCCCTCAGGCTAGTAAATGCTGAGGAATTGTGTTGCTTGAAAGTGCAGGCAGTGGGCTTGTAGTGCAGACTGCAAATGACTGATACTGCTTGCTAATGAACCAAGACCGGATATATGAAACTAGGGAGAACTCCAGTCGATTTAGGTTTACATGGTTTAATGTTCAAAAATCACATGATTTTTCTCATACTGTGCATTGCTGCAGCACCTCTTTTCACCCTCTGTCTGAAATGCTCCAATTTAGCTCCTGTCTCTTTAGAGGTGCCCACGCATGATAAGCGGTAAAACCACTCTGCTTTGACTGTGCCATTGTTTTCCATGGCGGAGAGCAGTGGTGCCCAACTAGGCGGAAGCGCTACGCCTGCACCGTTCGAAATTGCACTGTGGTCAAAGTAGGAGTTATTTGAACTTTGACCACATTTGCCACTTACCTTGCAAAGCGCAACCAATGAGATAACATAGCAAAAAGCAACACAAGTAGGGGAGGTAGAGAGTGATGGAAGAAAACCCTAATGCTCGATGTTTCAGAGTTCCTCAAACTCTATAATACAACATGAAAAACATATCACAATCTCGTCAGGCAAAGTAATGCTTGGCGAAATGTCAGCAGTCAGATTGGCTACCAATGTGTTGTGTTTATATACTTAACTAAATACAATGCTAAATTTAGCTTAGCTGTATGTGTAAGTTAGCTATGTCAGGCAGACACTAACAGCTCTCACTGGTCAGCTCCCACATGGCCTGAACAGGCTCCGCCTACAGTTTTTCCATGTTAGCGCCATAGACATAGTAAGAGAAATCTAGATACAGCGTCAGAGGCGGGGCTCTATTCATTCCTATGAAAGTTGCTTGAATGAGAATTAAATAATTTAATCTTGCGGCTCTTCGAGACTTTACAAATGTAATCGGACCCAATGGATCAAATTCTGATCAAAACTAATTTTCGCAGGGGTTGCAACAAAAATGGATCCACCATTTTACGGCCGCTCCTTTCACTATGTAAGCTTATGGGGAAAAGTCTTTTTGAGCCCCTGTGCATCATGTGACACTGTAATTGCACGGTTTGGCCAATATGTCAAATCGGCTTCACAGCCTTGCGCTCTTCCTGGGGGCTTGGCTACCGCTCCTGGTGTTTTTGCAGCCAGGAAATCACTGTAAACTGGTGTAGCTGGACTTCTACCATGAATAACACCACAGTAACTATTTCTACACTAAAACACTGCACATGTTCAAGAAGGAATCTGATCAGTATTAGCCTTAGCTTCACTGCCGGAACTAACAGGCCAGGACTAAACAAGCGGACTAACATTGCAGCTTTAAGGTCTGAGCAAGCTAGCTGGTAATCAAAGTCAATGTTGTTCCACCTCTGAGCAGGCAGCATTGGTAGTAACAGACATCTGTATAAAAGGACTGAGCAGGCGAGGCAAACACAATGGCCGGCTGTGACATTTTGTTGGCCTGTTATGTGTGACCCATTACCGGGAGATTTAAAAGCAGCTAGCAACAGTTAGCAGCCAAGAAGAAAAGCAACCAAAAATGTCCTCAAATTGGGGAGACCACGCAAGGTCCGGAAGCTTACTCTCCCAGCAGAGGACGAGATCAGCTGCCATATAACAGGGATGATAAATTATTGGTATTGCCATGTTATTCTATTGTTCATAAAGCGTTGCTCGACACATATGTAAAACGTCACATTAGATGCCGACACTGCTGTGGTACACTGACTTGCTATATAAAATCACACAGTATTGTGGCATTATGCATTGCATGCATTGCCAGTTTTTATTATCTTGTACCTTTTCAATCATTGGCCATACTTTTATATAGGCCACTGTATATTGGAACAAACATTCTTCTTGAATTGTATTGCCAAGCCCAACAGGACTAACCTCATTTTCTCCACACAGACAAATTCTTTCCAACTCCATTCTTGGCTCTTCCTTGCAGTTTGTTAGGAATCATATAAAGATCAAGCCTACGAGGCCTTTATTCAAGTGGCACGGAATAAGTGTGTAAAAACAAACATGGAGCAATCACAGAAGTTGTAGGAAAGCAACTTTAATGTGGTACATTCTGACCACCCCCACCCCACCCCACCAAATCACTACTTTCACTCATGCCTCACTTATGGCCTCAGGTTTGTGAGTGGCAGTTACCAGGTTTCTCCCTCTCCCTTCCTTCAGAAGTCCCTCAGAAGACCCACTTCTCCAGAATGTTTGAGTCAGACCCTCCCCCACTCCCTACCCCATTAGCCTTGACTCAGGCTTATTGCTCTCTCTCAGCTGCTCGTCTGAACAGTGACTGTTGATTGGAGGTTGAAACAGAGAAGGAAGCCTTGGGAGTATTTATAGAGAGTCTCTCATTTACCAGAACAATAACAACCCTCCCCCACAGGGGAAAAGAGAGACAGGCAAACTGACTTTTGGTTTCACATCTCAGGGGAAGTGTGCATACTAGGACACACTTTGTCCTGCTGAATAAGGTGACTGTTCATTCATGTTGATGGTGTGTAGCAGTGATAATAGAATATGTAGCATATGTTGAAAGTTAGCAAGAGTTACTCAAAGTTTGTACAGTGCATAATTCATTCATGCCTGGATTTAAGATATGAAGAGCAAACTTTGGGTGTTTTGAAAACTCTGTTATCCATTTACATTCTTTAAGCAATTAGTTGACTATGTTAGCCTAAATAAGTAGTTTAAAGTGTTAATAATTCCATTACTAGCTGGAACCTGTGTGTACATTGTCCCAAAACACTTTGTCAGTTCATTTCCATGTATTAAAATACATAGTGAAGTGAGCCAACACATTGTATATCAGGAATGATAACGCCATGATAACACCAGCACACCAATTTATTTTAAGGATGTGGCAGCATTTGCTCAGAAGTACTCAGTGATATGTTTCCACCTCTAAAAACCCACGTGTATACCAGCCAAGTCATTACTGGCAGAGGCGCACTGGGTGAGATTCGTCGGTTAGGTAGGATTGAGTCAGTTGGTCTTACAGTAGATCAGTGCCTATTAGCTGATTAGCTGATTACTGTAGCACATAGTGTGAAGGGTAGCTGTCCATCAGTTCGTCTGTCTAATCACCTAGCTCTGTAGACACAGGATAAGTCATTCATCTCAGTCCGCAAAACATTGCAAGTGATGTTAGACATACTAATACTGCAATTTAAGTTAATAATAAGATGACTACCTTACATGAGCTTCAGATTGAGTTACTGTGCAAAAGGGTATGTCAAACAGGGACACACCAAACGACGATGTTATGTTGACTTGTTGCCAGATTGAATCATTTTGTCACTATTCTCTTGTTCGTTGATTTTGGATGTTACAATTCCATATGCTCATCGTCCACCAATTTGCAGAACCAGTTATAAAGTTGCATCATCCAGGAGGCAATTCTTCTGTGTGGAACATCATTCTTCCACTCCACTACACTCCAGTGGGTGCCTTAGCCCCAAGGGGCTCCCCACACACTCCTAAACCCTGTTAAGGAGTAATGAACATTGGCCTTTACATCTCTGCAGACTGTCTGTCAGCTACCTTGTCTGGCTTGGAATCGGTAGTCAGATTTTTGTGGTCTTTATGGTAAACTTGAAAACAGCTTGGAAGTTGTAAGGTCTCTGAAAGTGCAGTCACCGCTTTGTCATTGTCTGCTGTCACAAAGAAGAATCAATGAGGAATGCTGTGGACTTTTAGAGAAAGAAGTCATCAAAATATGAAAAAGCTAATACTGATTATGGTATATCTGACACTAGACTTACCAATTCTTCAGATCCTGATAAGGGAGACGCCTGCGTGCAATCAACTCATCCTGCAATGGCAGCATTTTTATTGCATGTTTTACAGTGTTGCACAGGGGTGTGTCAAAGCTTGGAATGGAAGCAACACTTCCATTCAATTGCTCATATAAACACAGTCACATGAACTCTCTCTTGCTCCCTGCAATAAAACACACTCGCACATAGGCATAGAAATCAATAAATGGCTCAAAGCAAGGTGTGTGGAGGCCCCTCCCTGAAACCATAGGCCACAGCCAGAGATGTGTATAATTTTGTGACACATTCACACATACATCCAGATACACAGCCTTCAAATAATGGGTAAGACTGCTGTGTATCCTCCATCTCATTAGAACAACACAAGCCTGTTCAGTGGATATATAATTACAAAATGCATATCTTCTACCACAATCATGGCTGATTGGGATTTCATGCAAATATCTTGGGGTTTAAACAGATGCAGTGATGTGATTGGTGAGCTCCAGAAGGTTTGGACACATTGCCTGCACTCTCTAATGCAAATGACACCATTAGGAGCTTTTGGGCCTGGGATAAAAAATAAAGACTGTTTTGATACATTTTAAAATGCTTGTTCGTCATATTGGCACAGACTGCAGTAACCTTGCACAGAACATGTGCTCTACTAAAAGCAAGGTCATCACAGTGCAACAGAAAGTTATGTTGATTGTGCGTTTTGTTTGGACTGACTGGCTGGGTGAGTTTCTCATGTATAGTACCCACACCTGGGAGTGGCTTATTAGCACAAGCTTAAAGTGGCCGGACAATGTCAAACAAAGACAAACGCCTGCCAGGGGTTGCCCATTTATAGACAAATTCCCTGGACAATAGATTGGATCGCTCTCCCAAAGTGGCTCCATTCATTTGCAGTTGCAGGCAAGAGGTCGTTGTCCTGAAGTGGGCAATTGAGAGCCGTGTGCATCTGCAGAGCAGAGGTACCCACACACACACACAAAATACACACATGCCTGCATCCATCGTCCATACACATAAACTAGGCGAACACACATCCATGCACAGCAGTAGTTACACTGCCGCTGCAGCCAGTGTGGCCAGGAATAGCACACAAGCTACATTCCTCTGCCCTCCCTCCACTGTCTCACTGAGGCGAACACACAGCAGACTGGTGGGTCACATGGGCCAACAGTGATCTTGGAGATGAAGTGCACATGCACATACCAGGGAAACACTCTTGCTACACATGCACATAGGCCAAATAGATAAGTGTAAGTGCAGACAAGTTGGTATGACTCCTAGATCTATCTATCTATCTATCTATCTATCTATCTATCTATCTATCTATCTATCTATCTATCTATCTATCTATCTATCTATCTTTCTTAATGACAGCCCCTATAGTGCCCTAATTCAATAAATAAAGACAAACAAGATGTCCAAATATTCTTTCAAAAAGAAACAGTGGGGAGGAGGGTATTTAAATTGGCTACTGTGTCACAGCTCTCCAACAGCCCTTTTTTTTCTACGCCCATGCACAATTATATTAAGTGGGGCCAATAGGAACAAAGAAGAGGCAGGCCGAGGCTCCACCTCTCCCCGACTGCCTTCCTCTGAGCTTTTTAGATGTACATAATCCCTGAGTTGACCCAGAAAATAGGCAGTCGTTTCAAGATCTGATGCGGCAGTCTTTGTGCACACCGTCCCCGCTTGAGCATGAAGCTTAACCCTGTGGAATACACACTGTAATTCAGAGGAGCTTTGCTTTGCAGGGGAACACTGTTTTAAAAAAGACGGAGCCGAGGCAAAGTCGCGCAACTTTGTGAAAACGTAGCGGACAGGGGTAAGTGATTTTTATCGGATATTCTTGATGGAGGAATTGGGGTTTTGGTCTGTAGGCTAGTGGTCTGAGGGGCTGCTGCTGCTGCTCCATTGTTTGCATTCCCTTGTTTCAAACTGGAGATCAACCAAATGTACAACCTTACGCTAACCGTGTACACGATTATTGAACGCAGACGTTTAAACAAATCGAGACAAAGTCACCGGAGAAAAGCGAAGCCTTTGTTGGGTTTTCTGCCTTGTTAGAAATGTGGCGATTCAGCTGTTGAAGAGATGTTGCATGATGTCAGTGTTCTTTGTTGCAGGCTTACGTGCGTAAAATGTAACAGATTTTTCTACCCAAGCTGACATGCGACGTAGAGGACATTTAAGCAATGCATTGCGCTATGCGTGCGTTTTTCCTTTATTTTGGCGATCCCGTTGTGCGCGAATTATGTGGCTGAAAAATGGACCCAAACAATGTATGTTAACCTGCGATTTCACCCTGGGCGTTTATTCATTGGCACAAAGAGAGGAAGACTAAACACAAGTGTAAGGGCTTCAGTGTTCGCCAACATGCAACACAACCATGTTAACATTTTTTTTTTAACGAAAGCGTTTTTGGTGGTTTAACTTAAGGTGGAATAACGTTTTGAGGAAGATTGTATCTTTGTTTATTCTCAGTGGGTGAAGGTGAAGCATGTGGCTAAGAAGGTAATTGACTGTGCATGAAATGGGTCTTGCTCTGTACATGTTACATATGTTGTGTATCTTGACTAGTTTGATACCTGTTAAATTTAAATGGATATGTGCAGCTGAATATGTTCATGCCACATCAGGCTTAATCCCGCTGTCCCTGTCCTTTACTGCTTCCTGTTTTCAAGCATCTTGTCTGCCCCTTGCATTGTCCTAACAGTGTCTTTTCTCTGCTCATAGTCAGGAGGCATGGCAGACCATCTGATGATGCCCATGAATCACAGCTCAGCGGGTGCCAGTCTCCACGGTTACAGGATGGGCATGAATGGCGGCCTGCAGGCAGGTCACCAGCAGCACGCCAACCAGCAGGGCATGAGGGCGCTGCCCAATGGCCAAATGATGCACTATGGTGGCGGCCAGGCCAACATGGAGACTGCCATGAGGCAGCGGCAGGGCATGGTGGGTGGACCCATGAATGGACAGCTGAACGGGGCCCAGATGGGTCACCACCAGATGACCTCTGGTAACATGATGTATAATGGCCAGCCGCAGCAACAACAGCATCACCCTCAGCAGCAGCATCACATGCACCCACAGCAGCACCAGCAACAAGCCCAGCACCCGCAGCAGCAGCAGCAGCAACAACAGTTCATGAACGGAGGGTTAACGTCCCAGCAGCTCATGGCCAGCATGCAGCTGCAGAAGCTCAACACCCAGTACCACGGACACCCACTGGGGCCTATGGGTGGGAACCACATGGGGCCCACAACCCAGTACCGCATGAACCCAGCCCAACTGGCTAATATGCAGCACATGGCCGGGCCAGCCCTGGCCCTGAATGGAATGGACGCTGATATGATTGACGAGGAGGTCCTGACCTCACTGGTCATGGAGTTGGGCTTAGATCGGGTCCAAGAGCTACCAGAACTCTTCCTGGGCCAGAATGAGTTTGACTTCATCTCAGACTTTGTCAGCAAACAGCAGCCTAGCACTGTTAGTTGCTGAGAGGGCCTGGTTTGCAAAAGGACCCATATGAAGACAGAAGAGTGGGAATTGTCCAGGATGGAAGAAGGGTGCTCATTTCTTCACTTTTTATTTTGTGAGCACCTCCCTGTACAACTAAGCCAAGTTGCGGCACAAGGTGCACAGAAGAGAACTCTGGATATCCACAGGGAACGTGCTGTGCTCGAGTTTCACATGTGCTAGTGGCCAGAGGGTGGCTGACTTTAAGGCCCAGTTCCACCTCTCCCATTTCCTGGACATGAATGTAATAAAGAAATGCTGAAAATCTCAAAGCCACTCTGAACAATGCTATGACACTGTGTAGCCTCCAAGCCTGGACTTTAAGACAGTTTACCAGTGAAAAGGTGTATTTATTTATTCCTATCTGAGAAAACTGATATAAAGAACAACCACCTTCTCCATCTAGGGAACCAGGTGGCTTTAATGATTTTTTTTTTCCTGAGAGTAGGATGGGGGAGAAATTTAAATTTAAGTTCTCTGTTCATGATTTTTTTTCCCCCATTCTATTTGGCCTAGTATTAAAACTAAAATGAGAAGGTCATCTAAAAAGATTCTGGATTTTTCTATCGCTCAAGTCAGACTGGAAGTAAAATGTTATCACATTTGAACGGGGCTCTCATCCAGATCTTAAGAGTGGTTCACTTTTGGTAAAGTGCTGCCTTTTTAGATGTGATGTTCTCAAAATCTACTGCTTGTACTGTATGAAGCTGTATAACTCCAACATGTCCACACTGTTGTGTTCTATTGGAGATGTAGAACCGCCTTAATCGCGCAGATTGTTATTTATTGGTTGTTTATATTGTCCCCTTTTTTGTGGTTAAGATTGGGGGATGGTCTTTTGTGAAAAGGGGTATTGAGGATCAATAAAGATGGCCTGGATAGAAGTGTGGCCTGCCTTTTCATTCATTGCACAGTCCTTCCCTCGGGCAGTGGAGAGTTGGCCAAGTGCTTAAGTTAACCTCTGGTTGATGGGACACGTCCGTTTCTTTCAAATCTGGGATGGAAACGTATTAATATATAATATTTATGCTTTTCCTTATTTTGCTATTTGCTTCTTTATAAAGGCCCTGTCACTGATTCTCTGTGCTGTTGATGTATGTTGATAGGAAATCTTAGGTATTAATATCCAAAATTACATTTTTCTTGGTTATTTAAGTAAACGTCATGCACTGACATTATAAGTGGTGGAAATGGTTACAGTACTGGCAACATATTCCTTTAAATATTGCAATCAGCATTGAATAACTGGTTTGCCTGCAGCACCTCAAACATTTGTGTCTTTGCTGTGTGTAAAGAGTAATGCGAGTGAGTGTGTCTCAATGTGTGGTTGGGGGAGGTGAAAAAGGCCAAAAAGTGCTTACGTTGATGGGGGTTTAACTGACTTAAAGTTCGTAAGCCCTGACTCAAAGAGTTTCCCAGCTTTCCCAGTGGATGGTCAGAGAAACTTCGACTCGAAACAATAACCGAAACATATCCAGCCTGTTGGAGAAGTAAAACAACTTCCCTTATAATTGGCATTCATTATGAAATGAGGCTAAAGAGGTTCTCTGGGGTGGCTGAGTTTGTCGGATTGTTTTGGACCTCCGGGCTATGAAAATGCTTGATTGAGGTCATGTAGGGAATGGCATCACTGCATTTAGCTTTTCACAGTGTAAACAAAGGAATCTTTAGCGGCATTGAGAGCAACAAGGGGAAAATGAGAAGGAATAGTGTTTGCTGATTGCTCAATATTTGACTCAACTCTGCTTTTAAAGCAGCCTCATCTGTTTTCATTAGTCCAGTGGGTTAAAGAACAATGTTCAATTTGAAACCGAACTGAAATATCTTGGCCTGAATGTGGGCTTGTTTCAAGTAACAAAGACTCGCATATGGGTGTGTATGTGTAGATTTTTTTTTTTTTTTGTCGCTTGACACTGAAGGGAATGGCCAATAAGTAGGCCAACAGCCTTGGCACAGTGCTGAACGGTTGCAGGTCGCTTGCTCAGTGCCAATCTGGTGAGATGGTCTTCTGTTGTGTGGCACATGGGGCATGTTGGCTCACTGTCAGAACTCCTGTCTCCTTATATATCTCATAATTGTATGCTGCACGGTGAGCTCCTTGTTTAGCTCCAATTAAAATGCAAAGGTTTTGTTTCTTGATTTGTGACTCAATAGACGTATGGCTAACAACACCAAACAGCCCTGTTGTCTCTCCCAACCCCTTGTTATGACTGCCGCCTGCCTCACAGAGGCCAGTCTAGACGCAGGCTAAGCAGGGTGGGACACTCTGAGACGTTTACAATTACTTCTGTTTTTCTTGCTCTCTCATTTTCAGCCCACCCACATCAACTGCTCAATACAACACTGTGTCTGTGGCAGCTTGCCGTTTTCTCAATACAAGTCAGAGACCAAAAGCCACGTTCTGATAGAGGCAGACAAGCAAAGCGAAAGAGACAAGACATGAGAGGTGAGAGAAAATGTAAGGATCTCTCCAGTTTACAATTAGAAATGAGGTGGAGGGTTGTTTTTTTTTGTTCTAGTTCTCTGGGGTTTTCCCACAACACTTTTATGGTTCCATGGAAAACCCAATAAACATCACATGGGGTATGCTACATGCAAATCTAGATTACATTCCTTTCTTCTCCTCCATGTATATCATGTCTTTGCATTGAGTACCATCTAGGTTTCTCTCTGCAGGCAGCGGTCCAGCTGGTGCCAAGCCTGGGCTCTCGTAATCTCAGGCCCTAGCGCCAGTGATGGATAGGTGGTCATTTGCTGTTGTCACGCATGGCCAGGTCTCCACATACACACACATACTCACAGCATCTGCACACAGCCTGATCAAACAGGCTAACAGGGATACCTCAATATCAGTCTGGATCCAGGGAAAGATTAAGGATTTATGTCTCATCTGTGGTCATTGCGATCCTTAAACGTACACCTACAGTGTTGGTGGATTACGGTTGGATGCATTAAAGGTGTAAATGAGAAAAATGAAATCCCATTAGTGAAAGAACATACATAAGATGTTACTTATTGGGGATGTACTGGATATTTTTAATGTCAAAGCAGTATGACTAAACTGAGTTTTACTTTTCATTGAAGTGCTCAGTGCTAATTTGAAAAAAAGTAGTCGAGCCAAGATACCCCCCAGTGTGAATAACTGTAAAGCAAAGCGTGAAATACATAATGAAAGTGAGAAACAAAGTCAGCACTAAACTTGAGTTTCCCAGATGAGTGGATGAGTTATTTATTGACAACAAGGGGTATGTTTTTATCTGTGCGTGAGAATATTGTATGAAGAGGCCACACGTTTGAACTTGTCTGCTTTAACAAGAGTTTGGAGTTTTGTGTTAACCTTGTGTGGGTTTGTGAGTACGGAGTCATCGGAGTGCCAAAGAAAATAATAAATCTGTAGAAGAGTAAGAATATAACTATATAGACAGAATGAAATAGAAAAAAAGGAATTAAAAAATATCAAAATGTATTCTTTTTGTTTTCCCTATGGCTTTGGCTATTCCTTTAAGGGCCAAGCTGTCAATCAACAGGCTTTGGGGCGGGCCTTCCTGGCCAGGTTGAGCAGTCAATTCCTGCACACAAGAATAAGTCAAAAATATAACAATAACTTTCACCAAGGACTCAAATGCCTGTCTCTTGAGTGTAGTCTTGTGTGTTGTGGTCCATTCAGCCTCCACAACCTGGGGCCTCATTTATAGAATTAATTTAGGATCAATTGTGATGTTAAGTAACTATAAGAAATGTCAAAGTAAGCTTTTATAAATAACTACTTATAGATGGTTTTCTGCTTAAATCATACATAAGATCAAAATTGATTGTAAGTCCTTAAAAGAAATAAGGCCCCATTTCTGTTTAATATCAGCCACAGTTGTGTCTTTCTACCCCACCTCATGCACTGCAATATCAACAAACTCCCAAACTGCATATTTGGCTTTGTTTGTCAACCAAACATTTAGTCCACCAAATAATACATGTTGCCTGGCTTCAATCTCCTCTACCATTGCCGTGATCTCGTCTTCCAAGAAGTTGCATTTTCTCTTTTGGTACATTGCCTTTCCCGACTAAACCCTCATTTGTGTTGGCAAATGGGGGGAAATCACAAGGCAATTGAAGTTAACATTTGAGCTTTATAGATCACAGGTGTGCAAGTTACAAAGGTGATTCTTAGAACCTGCTTAAACAGAACAGAACCTGTTTTTCTGTGCTCAGAATCTTTTATGATCTGTGTGTGTGTGTTTGTGTGTGTGTGGCAGGGGGTAAATAAACAGCAGCTCCTTCGGGGCAGGGTTTATTCAGTGGACATGTTGCTCAAGCCAAACTTCCTGATTTTCTAGCTAATCAGTCACCTTGAATCCGCGATGGACATATACACACACACCAGATTCTGCTCACAGCCTTTTTCAGTAAAGCTCAGTGTCTTCTAAGCAACGAAACTCTTCCTCTTTCCCGAACAAGGGGAAAAGCAGTATAATCGCATCACACTTTCCCAGAGCGACATAGTTTTCCTGCGTCTTCATGCTTGTTTTGTTTTCCATATGAATCCTGCTGAGGAGGCTTTTAAATGCAGCTGTGTACCTTGTGAAAGCAGCCTCCAGAGGTAAGTGGCTGATTTTGGCATGTCGGGGCAGGTGAGACAGAGGTTGCCTAGTGACTGGCAACTCCCCCCCCCCCCCCACCCCCCTTCCCCAAACCTAGGGTTGAATGGTTTGCCAGGCTCTTTGAAGTAGAAGGAGGGGGTGTAAATAATTTATTTTCCTGCACACAGCTGACACTTCTCTGTCGAGCTGGCTCAAACACATCAAGGTGTCCCAACAATGTCTAAAGGTGGTAAATATTTAAGGGTTGTGTGATTTACACAGTTGAGCCAAACTGAGCAGAGCTGCGGTTTCACAATAGTGGCAGAAAGTTAACCTTGGAGTCAGCACATATATGGTAGAACTGACCTGGTAACAACCCTTGGGAAAATGTTTTTTTTTTTTTTTAAACTTTTAACTGCAAGGATTACCAAAATAGAAAAAAAAATGTGTTTTTATCTTGTAATTCAAACCAATTCAGCCTAAGAAATAAACACAAATTAGCTTTCAAACTACTTTGTTTTGCAGATTAAAAGGTCATACAATCCAAAACAAAAGCCCTGCAAATATTACCATTTTGAAGCTTAAAATGTTTTGGTGACAGTGTCAGCAACCAAGGTGTCCCTGTCATTACACCTCACTGGACAATGTAATGTAGACGTGAATCTGCCAGCTTCAACAGAGACTGAATATTATATAAGATTCACAAAAGCAGAATTTTGTTGCAAGGCTTTTTCAGATGTCAATATTGCTGTGTTTGCCTTTATTTGACTCCTGTTTAATGTTTGCAGGGGAAATAATTTGGGCTCCCTTGGGAGAGTTACAGGTTTGTACTTTAGAATAGAGGGAAGCAGTACAAGCTATGTTTTGTGCACAATGTCTTTGTTAGCAGGGCTTAAAGCCCTTAAGCTAATCTGGTGACAGTGGCATGCACATGCTACCAAAGTAACAAGCTATAGGCTGGATATGGAATTAATACAAGAGAGCAAGCTTTACAAGTATTATCCTGCTGGTGAAATCTCCATATACTGCAATATCAGTATGCCCCTGCCAAGGAAAAGAATGTGCACATCACTTGTTACACTGCGGCGTGTTTGTGTTTTGGTGTCATTTTCTTGTGACCAACATTTTCCTTGCAGGAGAATCCGGACAGTAGCCAGCCCACACAATCCGTAGGCATGAGGTAGACAGGGTGAGTGTGTTGGGGTGAGGGCTGTCAAGCTCTTAGCTGATATTATCTCCCAATCTGAAGGGTGAGAGGGTAGGTCCCTGTAGAGAAGCACCAGGAGCAGGTCTACAGCCTCATTAATGAAAAGCGGTGAAATCAAATTCATAGCTAGACATGGCTGTCAGTGTCATGTAAAACAAACATTAAGTTTAATAAAAAGGATGTCATGGTTCCTTTGAGGTGTGATCACATTTCCTTTTCCAGCCCTCATTATTTGGTTTAAAAACCCTCAAAAGTTTTGTTCTGCGGCTGACCATTCTTCAGAACATTCTTTTAGAACTGAAGCCTCGGGGCATTCGCAGGCACACGGGGATCTGAGGCCAGCAGGACCCTCACACCTGCTGAGAGCACCTGAACTGACAGCCCAGTGGCATGCTGGGAATTCAAGTTATCAGCTGGAGAGAAGGTGGTGGACTGAACCTTATTTTTCCATTGTTTCTCTCGAACTATGCCCAGACTTGTATGCAGAGTGTATCGTGCCAGCCTGATTCTGCAGAACATTGCATTTCTATGGTGTGACAGCTGAAGCAAAGACCTGAGAAAGTCGTTTTTTTTTTTCTCAGTTATGACTGATCTGCAAGCCCGCAGAACTTCCTTTCATACATACTGAAACTGTCTCGCTGCTCTATATGGTGTTCGACAGTTGGGGTAAAGACAGTGGATGACTCAGGAGCACTGCGTAACATTGTTAGTAAATATCAGGGGCAGAATTTCCCAAACGTACCTAATTTTCTCTCTGTCATAACGGTAAAGATAAGCTATCTTGCTTGCATGTTTTCAGAAAACCCAGCCAGTCATGTTAAATATTGACCTTTATACCTAAAGACCTCGGAAGCTGCCCTATCAGCAAAACAAGCCTGGCACCTAATAAAAATCCCACTGTGGTGTTAGAGGCTCAAGTAAAAACTCGCTTCACAACCTTCACAAACACAATATGCAGCACAAGGAGCTGTTATTTCTATAAATAGCACAAGCACTTCATGCACAACACTTTGGCTACGATTACACATCAACAAGCACAGGCATCAGCCACGAGCTCAGAGCTTGTCACACGTGCATGAGCACAGCACACAAACACAGCCCACATTGCGTGCATGTCATATGCTCACACACAGAGACGTGCATTCATACTCATCCATGTCAGTTGGAATCAGTGGGTTTGGTCACCGTTTTCAACCCTACATGATATGTTTTCCTGTTTTCACTTCAGAGGATGTGGCAAGGGTTTCTGTCTTGTGTTGAGTGGCTTCTGTAGACACAAGTAAAATTTTCGCCCACAAGCCTGGTAGCCCACTCATGCACTGACAGAAACAATGACAGCGGTATTTACCAGAAACAGCATGAACAATAGGTTCACAAAATTAGAGCATCTTTAAATGATGGAAAATAAAATGACCACACAGCAACAGGATAAGTACCGACAATGAAGCAACAACACATTGACAACCGTATGATCTTTACATGGTATAAAAAATATCAGTGAGATTATCATGCAGAGTTTACCAGATGGAGAGATGGCCACCCATGGCAGAGCACTGAGTCCCAAGGAGAAACAGCAAGGAGACGAGACTAAAAAGGTAGACAGGGCTGTGCTGCCCTCTGTTGGTGAGCTACTGAAAATAAAAATAAAACTTCAGTGTACTAAATCTTCAAAATAGTCATGAGTCTGTATGAAATGGTCAGGCAAATTAAGGGGATAAAATGTCATCTAAATTCAAATAACAAGTAAACAAAACAATTTATGTAGCAACAGAGTTTTAACAAGAGTGCAAATAAAAGGTAATCACAAATTAAGGCTTTAAAGGTTGACATTGCAGGAAAAAAAAGCACAAAAAAATAACCCGACATTTGAATTATTATATATTTATTGAACAATGTTAAGTATTATAGGGCTCTCCATGTAGCAACTCTAATAATATAGTATAAAAAATTAAAAAAGTACAAATAACAAAGACAAGACAAGGTATTGTAAACAACAGAATAAGAGAAAGAAAAACAAACAGATTTCCTCATGGCAGTATTTTCAGAATAGTGTTGTTAGTGCTTTTTTTTCCTTTCATAAAACATGTTTTTTCTCCCCATAATTAATATTGTTGTAGTTGCAAAATTATGCCTCAAACAGAGACGTTAATCAAATGCATTCCCAACTATTGGGATGAATGTAGTGCTTTCTTTTCTTCCTTTAGGGTTCTCTTACTTTTAGCATATCCCACACAAACCGTTTAAAAAGGCAAAAATACAAGTCCATATATCCATGAAATACAAAATATGAAATGTACAGTATAAATGTAACATAATAAAAGCAGGCCAAAAGAGCCTTTTACAGTTAAAATGGCCACATATGACTCTTCAAGTTATACTGAAATGCAAAACAGATGACCGACAATTGGGTATTCCTACGTATACCATGCTGCCTTAGGCCTGGATTGTGCTACACAAAATAAACATTCCTCAATGGATGAGGACAGGGGTATATAATACCAGATATGGTGGTCAGATGAAGTTGCTACATGTAAATGGTCAGATTATGTCCAATATGCAGTGCGTGATATACTGATCCTAGAACAGGGAAATGGGTGTCGGAGTTTCGTCCTTTGGAAGGCTACAGCTGGTTGGGTGACCTCCTCAAGCCCGCTTGAGCTTGTCAATGTGGAAGGTGAGTTTGAGGGCGGGGCCGAGCTTCAAGCCCATATATTTCATCATCATGTCACTACGCAGCAACAGGAGTGCTTTGCCGTCAATCTCCTGCAGCAGATGGAGGGAAAATTTTAATTTAATTTTTAGCAAAGCTGTCCTTCGAGTCAAGTTTGGCTAAACAACTAAACAAAAATAAATGTGTAGTCTAATCTAAAGATGTACACACATCAGTTATTTGAAGCATCTTCAAGTTTATGAGAGAATACATACATGTTTTCTGAAAAGGTCCGCATGTGGGGCCAGCACTGGGTCGATATCTCTGATGTACTGCATGACGTCCTCCACTGTCCACAGGTTGGGGTCCTGACCGCTAGGCCTCGGGCTTTCGCGGAAACTGCCTAAGCCTGAGAGTGAAAACCACAAGCTCAAATACAGGAAGACACTCGTTGGGTATTTCATCTGCCCATGCTAGGGATACAATATAATATCGGCATGCCAATGGTATCATCTGATGGCGGCTTTAGTTTAAAGTGTTTAAAAGTAGCCATAATGATATGTTTATTCCACTACAGCAAAGACTTTATGTTCTCCGTAATTAGGTGGACAAAAATATCTGTATATATCAATATCGGCAATCTCCCAAAATGAGTTAGAAAATATCAAAATATAGGATATCAGCAAAAATCCTGCACCCCTTGCCCTGTTTTGTTACTAAATTTTTCCAAATGTTCCACTAACTGACTTAACACTATAATACACATTAGCTTGCAATATCAAAATACCATTCAGAAAAATACTAAATATCAATCATAGTACAGTGGTTGGAGTGGTCATAGCCCATGGGCCAAATTTTAGCCTGTCAAATAAATTGGACATCTGACAATCAACGAGTTCTTGTAAAACCTGCTTTATCATTTTTGTCAAAACATGTAACAATAAAATTATTGTTCTAAACTGAATGCTGTATAAACAAATCAGTTCACCGTTTATGTACATTTACGCCACTTAAAGTAGTTACAACTGTCTGGGAAATTTGTTTTAAATGTATTAATTTTATTTTTCTTATAGATCCAACTTTTTGCAACAAAATGAATACTATAAGAAGTATGGGCAGAATTATGTGTCACTAGAAACTGAATTTTGAATCACACAAATTAAATTTGTATTGTTAACTTGAATAATTGCATTGCAAAACTGAATACGAATAGTGTAATTTGAAATGAAATTTATTAGCTTGGCACCAAATTCCATTAAACTGAATGTATTAATATGAAATTTAATTTAATTCCTCTGACACTGTATTTGATCCTCAGTGAAAACGCAGCTCTTTTTTTATACCTTCACATTTAGTTCTCCTAATTCAAATTCAGTTCACGGAGACACACATCCAAGTGAATGATGAAGAGCAATCGAGTGCAGATTCACAGAACTTCTTTTCGGCCAATCAGCCAGAGGTTGCGTTGAGATGAGATGAACAGAGACACTGATCAACACTTTTCATGTCACACACCAAAAAAAGCGTACTAACACAGTGCAGCCATTGAGCCTCAACAGGCAAATATGATGAACAATGCTATTTTACAGAATTAGACCATTACAATTAAAAAATGAACAAACCGTGGGATCTCTCGATCCGGCATGCACTCCTTCGGACCCAGGTGCGAGGCTGCACCCCTACGTGACCCGTAGTGGTCACAGACACTCCGAGGCCTTCAGTCTGTAGCTCTTCAGCGCGCTGTCAGCACCCGGATAGTGAGACGCGCTAGGTAAGGTGTTGTGGTCAGAGATGAGCCACATGCTCCGAGGGGAATCTCTTTTTTTTAGATTTAGTTGCCTCCGCAATGGACAGCTAGTCTACATGTGGTATTAACCTCATTGTACTAATCTGTCAAAATGAAGGATGGCCTTCAGATTTTTGAAAATAATCGGGTTAACGTGACTCCTGCAATCAGCACCTATGTTTTTGGTCAGTTTCTTCACTCCCATTGATGCAAGGACTTGTAGGCACATTGAAGATTATGGATGAGGCTGGGACTGGTGCTGTCAAACAATGATATCATTTTATCTTATATTTTACCAATCTTTTAACTGATGTTAACATTATAGCTATTGTGGTAGGATTGTTTTGTTTTGTGAGCGAGCATAAACAAAAGATTGGCTGTTGTAATTTAGCCTCATACCATTAGAAGCTACAAATCGAAAACATATGCCAGTATGTGAAAAGGAGTTCTGTGAATATGCACTCAAATTGCCCTTCCTCGACCACAAGATGTGTGTCAGTAAAGTGCAGTTGAATTGCAAGAATTGAATTTGAATTACGAGAACTGAATGTGACTTGTGAGATTAGTTTCAAATTATGTGATTTAAATTCAAGTTGATGAATTCAAATTCAGCTTCTGGTGCCACATATTGCTGCCCATAAAAATGGGACAGAAAAAGTTCAAATGTTTCAGTGTTTCATCAGTGTCTCTTCCTACCTGAAGAGTTATGATGCAGCAGCTTGGAGGGAAACCTCAGACCCGCAGTTTGTACCTTACAGTTTGGGGAGAGAGGACTCTTCTTTAAGTGCTCTGATGCAGCAACACTGTTCTCCATGAAGCACTCACCTGAAAGACAATGCCAACAGAAAAGGCACCGGTGAGATCACACAAGCACATGGATGCTTAAACATGACCAAAATAACAAAAGAGGCACCAGCCCCCAAAAGAATAAACTCTAAAAATATACAGTACAAAATTACAGAGATTAACAAACAACACTAAAGGAATCAAACTGATTTATTCTCATGAAACACTTCAGAGAGAACTACAGGACTAGAGGACTGCGTGTTCTGCTCTGTAAAAGTGGAAGGTCTCTTTAAGTGGGATATTACTTTTACACATCTCTTCAAATATCCCATTATCTTTATTAAAATTTAAGTAAATTGAAAGATGATTAAATGATTAACCTCCTGACCTAGAACTTAATACCACTCACTCGTGAGTCAAGAGCTTCTGTTTGACTACCTCCTTCTATAAGATTGTATAAGGATTTAGTGGGCAGCTCAGAGCAGGCGATTATTTAAAATGTCTTAATAAAATGCGGTACAGCATTGGAGTTGAGAACCACCGATTACAACCTAGATTCCAAAGAAAACTTGAGAAGCAAAGTGTAACAACTTTGTAACAACAAAGTGTTCCGTAGCCAATGTAGTAATATCCTTTACAAAATAGTCTAAATAATCTACTCATCCTTGCCTGTAAACGACCGAACCTTTCGAGGATGCCCCTTTCATACCCAATCATGATACTATCACCTGTTACCAATTAACCTGTTTATCTGGGGAACTCTCCAATCAGGTGTTTCAGAAAAAGCATGTATTTACAAAAGTTCATGACAGAAAACATTAAATATACAGTCTTTGCACTGGTTTCAATTGAGTATGTATGTTAAAAAGGATTAGTAAATGATCACACTCTGTTGTATTTATGTTTTACACAATTGATCATCCATCCATCCTTCTGCTTATCCGGGTCGGGTCGCACTGGCAGCAGGCGAAGCAGGGTGATCCAGACGTCCCTCTCGTCCAGTTGAGAATTTAGGAATTTGTTTTCCAATTCATCTATTAATTCATTATTTACTTACAAATAAAGAATAAAGAAAAAATACTATCCAAAGGCATTTTATAAACATAAATGTACTAGTCACAAACTGAGTACCTTGCATATGCATGGATCCAGCAATGCACAAAGTGGGTATGGCATAATGGCAAATGTAGGGATGCACAATAGCTGACATTATCCTTCACAGGAGAGATACAGTAAGTAATCATGGGATTAAAGCCAATCATTAAAGGCAATAATAAAGTGCATTATTAGGCCAATTATGCTAACATTGTTCTTTGTGCAGAATTGACTGCCATCTGACTATTACTGTAGTCAAAGAAACATATTATCCACATGGTATTTTTTAATGACTGATGCCGATACTTAGAGAGCAATGTTGCATTTGCATATGATAAAATACAGTAATTTACTAATAACAAATGAGACACAAAATTGCTGAATGTAAATGAACATTTATTTAACACTAATGTGGCCAATGGCTCAGGAGAAACGTGTTAATATTTAGTAACACATTTTTTCGCCACCTTCCCAAAACTGTTTTGTATTTTGGTTTATGTTTGTTTTGTGTATGTTCGTTGACAGATTCAGTAACAACCCTAATCACTAATCAACATGATCAAACACATACAAAAAACCCTGTTTACTTGCATTGCACAGCCTGCTCATACACTTAAGTGACTTGAGGTGACAACAAATGATATAGAGCAGATTGGCATTGGCTCGTTTCCCACTGTTCCACAGCACCCAATGACATCTGCCCATAGAACAGCTAAATTGACACAAGTGGGAGCGCTACTACAGCAGCCAGCCAGCACTGCCAAGCGTGCTTGCAGATGTGTCTGCAGACATTTTTTTGTTTATCAGCCTTGTGAGCGCAGGCATCGGCCGAAGCTGATCATCTCAAAATGCCAGATATTGGCCTGATTAATCGGCCAACTGATTAATTGTTCTATTACTACAGATCATGATTTTTATATAACTTATGATGAAAAAAAAAATCAGGACAATCACAAAAGAAACCTACCGTCAGTGGAGTGCCTGGGGATTTTGGCCAGCTTCTGAGGCAGGGGACTGTTGTAGTCTTGGAGGAACCGCTTGGTGCCTCGACCTGGGCCCGTAATCAGACTGTCTCCAAAACCTCTCCGCTCTAAAATCAACACATATGGAGGAAACAGACGATATAGTAAGATTTAACAGAAGTACAATCGACCAGACGTCTTGGATTCTTATGTTCTTGTCAAATTGAACACAATGCACACATGCATTAAATATGGCATTGACATTTATCAATCATCATCACATGTGAGCCCACAGCAAGAGCGCAGTAGCACTGACCTGCAATGTATGTGTGACTGTCATAGTGCAGGCCTCCTCTGGCTACAGGCTGACTGCCAAACAGAGGATCGCAGTGAAGGTTGTGGCAGAGTTTTTCCAGGAAACGGAGGACATAGGTGACACTGCTGACTGTGGGTAGAGTCAGGGTGTGCTGCTGCTGGTCAAAGTAGGCTGGACAGGACAAAGGACAGGATCAAATTTTGTTCAGTGAAGTGTACAGTCTTTTATTTTACATGGAACAAATCAGGAAAAGCAACATGTCTGAAGACGTTTAAGAAGGATTAGAGGATTAGAGTTTCATACAAAGGTTTTTAGACCTCACATTTTATGTAACAACAATTTACACATAACAAGGCAAGATCCTTTGACAACTGCACCACTACTCAGTGTTCCATATCATATCGTCCATGATAATACTGGTATTACTTAGAATTACTGCCACCAATATCTAATCACTTCATCCTTGAGTCCAAGTGAATGCTGTTCGAAAGAATCGGACAAAGGCGAACTTTTTCATATCATGATGGTAATATTCTGACTTGTTGATGTAATGACGTCATACCTTTATGCAGAGCGACAACAAGCGTAGCTGAATGCAGGCCTGCACGATATGAGGAAAATCTGTGATGTGCGATAAAAGGTTTTCCCATATATTCATTTATTGTGGCGGCCTGCCACAATATCACCATTGACCCCAGGTATATCAACGACCGCTGAAATATAGTTTGCGACCCATTTTATGACATATTGTAAATGCAGTGATTGTAGTGTGACCTCTCCTGACAAATGTAGGCCTACTTGTACTGTTGTTTTTAGCTTGTAATCACACCTGGTGCAATGTCATTTGGTGCCATCAAGGTTTTGAAAGCCGGCTGTTGTGACAACGGACTCGAGCAACAAAAGATCCAAAATGCCAGTTGTGTCTATCCCCCACCATGGCCCATGCATTCAGGGCTACATATATAAGGTCAGCACTAGCTGAAAGGGAAAGTAACCTTGCTACCAGGTCTACAGTGGAGTTATCCTATAATGTATTTTGAAGAATACATTGATTACCCAATTTCTAATGGTTATTTTTCATTTTAACATTTCAATTATACTTATTTCTCGACCTCATTTTTGTGTTTTACTAAACTACTTTTATGTGTGCACCCTGCTTTTCCCTTCAATCGTCCCACACACACACACACACACACACACACACACACACACACACACACACACACACACACACACACACACCTAAACCTCTTTTCTCTCACCGCACACACACACCCTAGCCCCGCCACTCCTCTGTCTGTGTATC
>JBBPCS010000749.1:0-13657 GCA_037974645.1 Hollardia meadi | reverse complement strand
CGTGTACAAACTGAGATCTATCTGATAAATAGGACTTAAACCAGTTTAATGCGGTTCCTTTAATGCCAATCAAATGTATCAAGATAAAACAACATATTTGATAAATCATTAACTACCGTTAGTCAAGCTAACGTTAGCGGTCAACCACTTAGTACAGCGTTACACAATACAATAGGTTAAATGCTAACGTTAGCTGCCGTCGGTCGCGGTAGCTAATAGTTAATCAACATTATGTGTTTTACCCAGGTGTCCCTCTGGATCTGCATTGTGTTGTCAGCTACAGGAAGCGGTGAAACTGTAATGATTTGTCAGATTCCCAACATTTATACGACTTACAACCTGGAACGCAGCAGTAAGATACTATCCCAGCATTTTAGCTTCCCACCCCGAGTGTGATGTCAAAGGAAAATGGCCGCTGTGTGAACATGTTCTACCGACATCTGTCCGAGCTGTAAACCTGCTGCAGGATTGTTGTTTCCTCTTTGACTCCGTCACGTGTCTCCAGAGACGACGATACTCACGGACGATGCGGTTCTTTTCGTTCAGCAGCGAGGTGTTGTGTGGGACGCTGGACTGCTGTCCTCGTGTCCGGGCTGAGCCGGGCCGGCTCGGCTCTCTGGGCGGGGGCATGAGGGTGGTGGTGGTGGTGGTGGTGTGCTGAGGGGGCATTAGGGTGGCCATGTGCTCCGTTGGTGGAGGATCTGGGCTCAATGTGTTTCCTTCTGTCAGATGGGCGTCGGCATCAGGCGTCTGAGGAGAGCTGTCCATCCGTGTGGCCGTCAGAGCGTTCTGGTAGTGGCTCCGGGTGATCTGACACAGAGCATTATGGGTATTATGAAATCATCCTCATCAGAAAGTTATTTTATGATATTTATTAAACAAAAGTGAATCACATGTTCCTCTTTAGGATGAGGAAAAAAAGCTTTAGGTACTTGAATACCTTGTTAAACCTTAAATAACATAAGAGAAATACAATACACACTAGTTTTTATTTATTTTCTTTTTAAACTTTTTTTTTTTTGCTTAAACTTATGATTATCAAATAAATATTGATTGCACAGTGCTATACTGTCTGCCGCCGGCCAGGATGGTTTCTGGGAAAACTAAGGCTGGATTTACGGCACAAAGGAAGCACATCTGTGATTGCGCAACCAAAGTAGGAACAGGATTTGTGTTCCCCTGTAGCTATTCCCAGGTAATGGTGGAACAAATAGAATAACTGTGGGAACTCTACCCTGTAAAAGAAAACGAAGCCTGCCGAAGGAGAAGGCAGAGAAGGCGAAGAAAGATAGAAACCGAGGTAAAACTAGAGCGAACGGACGGCATTTACTCGATTGAAAGAGCTCCGGTGTTGTGGGGAAATCTGTTCCCCCGTTGATGTTTCCCCTTACCACCAGGACTTGACAGGGTCTAAAACCGACTTTCTATTAGATTAGTAAGTAACAAGACCTGCCTACATAACCAGGTGTTTACTCTGCCTTCATCACAGTACTGAGATGAGAGTTTTAGAGTACGAGATGGGATTCTTATGTAAGGCCGTTTCTTTGCTTTGGACAGTAGCCAGGCGGCTAGCGGTAACCATTTTACTACTGCTACCTTTAAATAATGCTAACATCCAGAAAACAAACCAGGAGCCGTAAAGAAGCCAGAAACAAAACATATGTTTACTGCACCAACAATAAAACCAACTGGAAATTTTGGTATTAATTCTCATATTTCATTTTTCTTTTCATCTGGCGCTATCATATCGCTACAATTTCAACTTCAGCTGAAGTGTAAGTACCGGCTTAAATACATCTCTCGCTCTTTAGTGTTTCCCATTGCATTAACTGAGAATATTCAGGCCTCTCTACAAAATGTACTAAAAACACCAATTTTACATACATATAAAAAACTGTACCGAGCAGATTTCAGTGAATTTTTATCACCAAAGGGGGATAAAGTGTCATTATTTTATTTATTTTGATGTATGTATTATTTATTTATTTTATTGTCTATGCTACTATGCTAATCTCTCATCAGATTTAACAGGGAAACTGTTTATTGTACATTTGTTTTTACACTTTCAAGTTAATCCTTCATTTATATTTACAGTATTTGCTGCGTAAAACGAAACCCTGTTGAAATCACCAAATAAATAAAAGAAAGACAGTCCCTCACACTTATGTCTAAAGATCGTAGTGAAGGTGAAATCGTTTGAGTAATAAATGAACAGAAAGATTTGAAATCCAGCCTGAGGTGAGATTCAGAACGGTACCTTGATGATCTGCAGATGTGTGAGCTGTCGGACAGAGTAGTCTGGCAGGTAGACGTTCCCGCCTCCGTTCAGTTGGCCCATGCTTCCTCCGTACAGCATGGACTCGGAGTGGGTCAAACCACCGCTGCGAGAGGGGGATCTGTGGTCTGCAGAGAGGACACGGAGACTTTTTTAATATTATATACTGGTGTGGTCAATCATTCGGTGTCAAATCAGGAGTGAGCTCAGGGACACCACCTCAATCCCCCCCTGCTTCATATGCGACGAGCTCGGCTGTTGTGGCTGAAAACGTTCGTTCGTCTCAGTCGCTTTACTCGATGATTGCTGCTTTCACTGGTTTGACAGTTAAATGACTTGGAAGTGTTCACATATTTTCAGCTATTTAGAGCAATTCAGATGCCATGACGGAAAATTTCTCGTGTGTGTGTGTGTTTTGTATTTTATTTAAAGCAACATATGCAACAATTGTTATGTTTTGCGATTTGGGGGCCCCACGCTTTGGTTTCAAAATCTTCTCTCTTTTTAAGGTCTCATTGTTGGAAAGTATGACTAGTGAGTCAACAACTTTGCTAACAGAGCCAAACACCAAGGAAGTGCAACAACAAAACATGGTAAGCCAGATAATATTAGTCTATACTTGATAGTCAAACAGCAACTTGGCGTCTGTTTTGCAGCCTTTTGTTGCGAAGCTCTCACCAATGACTAAAAGCCAGTCTGAGATTCACTCACGCTGCTGAGCCTGTTTTCATTGCTCAGTTTCATTTTTGGTGCTCATTAAAGCACCGCTCCCCGCCAGCATCCCCCTCCTCATCCCCTTCCTACAACAAGTCAGTGTACCATCGAAAGGATTTTCTGTTATTTTAAGGTAAAATAGTAACTTTGAGCTTTTCTATAGATGTGTTTTCGTCTCTGCTTCTATGATGGTGAGAGCCAATCTAAGATAGAACCTTTGGAGTGAGGATGTGGAAAATCCCTCAGGTCTTCAAGCGGCTACACTTGCTTTAGGAAAAGATTAAGGTGTTCAGGTTAAGGCAGGAGTTTGTGTTTGGCACGTAGTAGAGAAGACGGGAGCTTGGTTTGGGGGTTAGGGAGAGGTTTGTCATTCAAAGGTCCTCACAGGAATTACAATATGTATGTATGTGTATTTGTACCTATTGGCATGATGGCAGGTACCCCAAAGTAAGAAAATGCTCCGTTCTCAAACTTCAGGGCCTCTTTACCGAACTCCACCTCGACTTGACCCTGAAGAAGAGAAACATTTGAAAGAGATTTTGAAGGCACATTGGGCAGGGCTCTTCAAGGACACATAAGGGTATCTTTAGCAGCCCTGTCAGGTCACAGCCACTGTAAGTGAGTACTGAAAAATCCTTGTAGATAAAAGCACCAGTTAAATGTCTAAAAGGTAGAGGCAGATACCTGCAGCACCAGGATGAAGTATTCCACCGGTTTGTTGCGCTGGAACAGGAAGTGCTGTTGTGCTCGCTTGTTCTTCTCATCAAACTTGAGTTCCTGAACCACACTGGGGTGTTTGAGCAGCCTCAACAAGATCTTCTCTGAGATATGAGCTGGTTTGAAGGGCTCCACCTCTGATGGAGGGAAGAGAGAGTCGCTGTTACTGAGTGTTTTCTTCACCTCTACTCTGAGATTAGTGGGGTTTGTGAAGAGGCAAAAGATATAAAAGTCAAAGTGGAAATGTTTATTTTAAAGTCGTCAGGTCAAAAACTGAAACTTTGCCACAAACAGCAGGACGTGTGAAGCCTGAACTTGTTTCTCTGGTCTAGTGGGACGTCAGCTGAACCACCTCAAGATTTCATCTCGACTCCCACTGTACAAAAATGAAGCCAAAATGTCCCGAATTTGAGTGCAGCCATCTTGCGCATTTGGAGCCAGAGTGGTCTCAAGGCGTTCTCGAGTTCCCGCCCATACACCCACCCGCCCGCCCAATCGCACGCAGGGCTCAGCTGTCAATCATGACGTTTCAGCCCCTTTTTATAGCATTAAATAACTAATTAAAACCAAACTGATCGGAAAAATGAACACTTGAACAAACATCAGCGTGATAAGAACTACCTTAAACATAAACCATAATTGGGAAAAATGTATTGAAGCTGTACTTTGAGTTTTTAGTTTGGCCCATGTCCTACTTGTGAATTACTTTACAAAGCACCGCTGTTGTCCACCAGCCACCATGGTTAGCCACTGGGGATAACTAGCTTACCGCTATCACACAGGAAGTTACACCCACAATCATTTCTACCGTAGCATCCTGAGAATAAGGCAGAGACAGACACACAGCAGTGAGCTGATTGGCTGTTACCTGTGGAGAGGAAGCGGTGCGTTGCCAGGAGAAGCTGAGGAGAAATCTTCACCTTCATCTCGTTCTCAGACAGTTTGAAGATGGAGAAGTCCTGCTGCTTCCGCTCGTGGTGAGAAACACGACGCTTTGAGCGGTTGTCAGCTGACAGGACAGACGCGCACACACAAAATGAGGACGTGCAAATCACTTCTATAATGATCACGTGTGGTGCGTTCGCATGCTCACTGTAGAGGTCGGTCTCATCCAGGATCTCTGACTTTATGATCTCCTCGATGACGTCCTCCAGCGTGACGATGCCCATCACCTCATAGAAGGGGTCGCCCTCGCCCTCATTGTTCACTCGCTGCACGATGGCGAGGTGGGACTTCCCTAGAAGAGAGAATCAACCAGGAGACTTTTAACCCAGAATGCATTTCTTTTAAATACCTTCAGCAGCATGAAACATGGAAAAAATGTAAAAGTATGAAATAATAATAGTATATTAGATCATTCTGTTTTCCCAATCCAGCCCAAGTATTTTTTTGCAGATCAGCAATCATCCAAAATATAGATCGACCGATATGTTTGTTTCAGGGCCAATACTGATTATTAGTAATCAAGGACACGATAACTGGTATTTATTTGGAACTGATATACATTTGCAGTAAAAATTAAAAGTTCAGAATAATCAGTGATGGGATGTACAGTACAGTGCTAGCACCATTTTCTGCTGCTTTATACTTCCACTGCGCTACATTACTACATTTTGGAGGCAAATGTTGTACTTTTTACACCCCTACATTTATTTGATAACTTTATTTACTAGTTACTTTGCAGATTCAGATTATTTATTCAAAATATAAATACTAGTATATAGTACTGCTATTATGAAAAAAAAATATTTTAAATGAATTCATTTTATCAGCAATCGGACAAAATAAAAGCACTGACAACGATAATCAGAAAAATGTTGAATATCGCATCCTGGGCCTTTGAATTTAAATTTGAATTTTTATAAACTTTATTTTTGAGGACTCACACCAAAGGAATGAAAAGATGTGCATAAATCCACTCTTAAGAACTTATTACTCAGTCCTGGTTAAGGTTCACATTACTATCTTAATGGCCAACAAAGGGGTGATTGCTCTCCGCATTATACTATTGGTCTGTTCTAACGGTGGAGCGCTCCTCAACCAATAGAGAACAAGAAGGAGTAATGCACTAATTAAGGGAATCATTGCCTGAACTCTGCACCCTGAGCACTCTTTTGTACAAGCACATGTTGGGCATTGTATTAATAACGTATATGTTCAGGAATTGGCACATATATGAGTATATAATGTTAATCTGTGGGTTGATTATTGATCTGATTCTACTTGTACAATTGGTTTGCCCCCAATAATGAAAAATACTCGATCACATAACTTGAAACTGAGATCAAGCTGCTCAGTCGTCCTCCTGGATCCGCATTCATTTATACATTTATTTCATAATCTACAGGTACTAGAACTTTTGTCATTGTAATCTGTATATTCTGTTATTTTGATGGTCTGTTGCACATCTGTCCGTTGTCCTGGGAGAGGGATTCCTTCAGATGTCTTGTTTGCTTTTATTTACTGACCACAATACAACATACAATAGTTGCATATTGTCAAATAAGATTGTCAGATTTTATATTTAGAGTCTGGATTGGAGTTCATCTGTTCCCCCCTCACATGTATGTATGAGTCACACAGAGTTGGAGTGGAGCTCTGCAGTCTGATGTTCAGTAAGTGGAGCAACAGCAGGAGCTGAATGGAGTGGGTGTAACAGCAGAAACTGGCTGCAGAAACACAATCCATCACGTAAATGCACTCGGTGCTTCTGCTGTGTTTACCTCCAGGATGATGAGTGTGAGGTTTCGGGGGCTTAATATCTTGGGACGTTTCCAAAGATGAACGGAGTAATTAATAAAAACCTTCCATGAACTGCCGGATGAAAAACTTGTTCAGGAGATTTTTGCAGAAGATAAAACAAGATAATAAAACAAAAGTGAGCCGTTTTTAATTAGGCTGACAGGATCTTACGTGCGTGCGTGCGTGCGTGCGTGCGTGCGTGCGTGCGTGCGAGTGTGTGTGTGTGTGTGTGTGTGTGCACTGCACGCAGCAGCAGTTGTGAGTTGCATCAGTCACTCCATCGTTGCATAATTCACAACTTTACTGTCAGAAACTGTGTACACATGCTCACACAGACATATGCACACGTATACAGAGATACACACACACACAAACACACACATAAAAAAGAGAGCGAATCCTCTTTTGTAGGTCCTCCTCAATAGTCTGGCTCCAAATCAACTTCCTCGCTGAGATTCTCACTCTGCTTCTACACTCACTGCCTGCCAAATACTACCTCTCTCTCTCACACACACACACACACACACACAGGCACACACACACAGACTCACACAAATGCACACAATTCTGGCAGAGCTGCATTCAGCTAAATAGGTCAGCCTTACATACAGAACAGACTGAAAAGAGGGAGAGGAGAGAGCGTTGCAGCTAATCTGCTATATGCTCTTCCTCTCTGTATTCTGCAGATTTAAGAACCACATCTCTCTTTTCATTCTCCATCAGTGTCTTCGTCAAACTTGTGTTTCCTTCGAGCATTTCTTTGACCTCCCGACAGTCTTTCATTTCCTTGATTTCCCCCTAAACAGCCCCAAAGTTATGCACAAAACAAGTTTTCAGATCATAAGAAGATCACGATTATGTGGAATTCAGCGACAGACTGTAAATACAGAAAACTGTGTATATTCCCATCTGTAGCTTAACAGTGACCAAAACTAAACAAACGGCCAGAGAGAAATAGATTTTGATGAATGTTTAAAATGATTTTAGGCTGCTGAATTTCAAACTGATAACAGATGACTGCATATACTGTAAATGACTGAAACAATAACATTAATACAGAGAGCAGATGGCAGGGAGACAAACTGGAAATACAGCACACTGAATATTTTATACTCAGCCTGCTGGGAGGATGTACAGTGACAGAGAGAGAGATAATAAAGGATGTGTGGTGTCGATAATATGGCAGTAAGTGTGTCATTTAAATCAACCTCTGACAGGAGAAGAACTGATTTAATAAAGTCCCACCTTCGTTATAACTGCTCTTCATTAATTAAGGGTAATACTAAACAATAAATTCAATATATATATATGCATTTGTCTTCTTTTGTCAATATTTACCACATCTGCTACCTACTAACACTCAGGTAAGTATGGAAACATTTGCTGTAGGTGACGGACCAACTCATAGGATGAAAAGCACTTTCATGAGACATCAAGTGTGGTGACTCTGATCATGCGACCTTCGTTGTCTTCGTGACGTGACCTACAGTCGCAGTTCGGTTGAGTTTAGGTAAAACTACTTGGTTAGGTTTCGGGACAAAGATCCTATTTTAGGTTAAGATCATTTTAATTACGTTACATGTGTCACGTAACTTAAGTTCACATGAATGTTGCTGCAAGGAAGCTCCGAATTCTGAAACATGGAAGCCTCACACACACGTTCAACCCGGTAAATAATCTAATCTCCCCCTCTGTTCCCAGATTATGGTGTTGAATAGTGACCAGAAAAGTGTTTTTGCAGAATGTTATGATGTCACGGTGAAGTTGACCTTTTTTTTTGATATAAAATGTGATGAATTCACCTTTATTATCCTATTAGACATTTGTTTGATATTTTGTCATAATTAGCGCATTAATTCGTGAGTTATGACTAAAACGTTACATGAGTTAACTTACGTTTGTTTGACCCGTCCACCACCCCAGACGCCTCCTGGGGTGGACTTTCTTACTCTTTATACTGCGTCACCTGACTTTTTTTCTCTCTCTACAACCTTTGTGAGAAAAGCTGAATGCGGACGGCATGAAATGACACGCAAAACGCCAAACATGGGTTGATAACACGCTAAACGACTGAAGACATTGCCGTGTTATGCATTTGGTGAGACCAGACTGGACGGAGAGGAGTTTGAGGTTTTTTACTTGGCCACTGCGAGACTTTTACTATTTTAATTTCAAAGCTAATCTCTACTTTGAGCTTCCTGGCAGAGGGATGCCGACCCTGATCCAGGATTTGTGTGTAATGTGCACCGTTCAGCTTCCCATCTGTCTAAACCGGATCCCCTTGGTTGGCCGGATTCACTGGTGCCAGACATGCCGCTTAGCTCTCAGGCCAAAGAATCCCTCTGTAGTCTCCCCAGACTCTCTGCTGCACATCTGCAGCGTCTTCACATGTTGTGAAATCAGTGTTTTACTAACTCTTGGCAGACACAGATATGATTTATTCTGCTTCTCCTGTCCAACTCTTCTAGTATCTTCTCCTGAGGCTAATGAGCTCTTCCTGCACGCATGGATTGCTTTTTGGGGTATCTATGGTACACATATAAAGTAGCATTGAGTGTATATAAAGATGGACGACATGAAGCCAAAACATCTTGGTCGCCCACCTGGTGGCTGGCTGCAATATAGCTCATAAACCCCTCCCCCTCCATGTTAGCAGATGGGACAAACTAAAAACTCAAAGTACACGTCAAATAAAGTTTCTGTCATTTTAGGTAGTTCTTATCACGCTGATGTCTGTTCAATTTTTCTGATCAGTTTGGTATTAATTAGTTATTTGATGCTATAAAAAGTCATGATTGACAGCTGAGTCCTGTCCGATCGCTACTGCACAGACTCTGGCTCCAAATGACGTCACCAGGGCAAGATGGCAGCGCTCGTATCCGGGAATATTTTGGCTTCATTTTTGTACAGTGGGAGGAAGTGGAGGACTGACAATTTGAAAATGTTACTTTGGGCTCTGGGAAATTATTTGGAGCATTTATAGACTAAACGACGAATCGATAATCTGCAGATTAATCCATAAAGAAAATAATCTTTATTACTGCTTTAAACATGTGTGTGTTTTCCCTGCAGAGCTCTCTGTGGCAGCATCCACTGCTGCAGGGGTCTCATTGAAATGAATGAGGGAACCTGTGTTTCTCTGCCGCAGTGTTGATACAGAGAGAGAGAGAGTGGGGGGGGGGGGGAGGCCCAGGAGGAGAGGGAGACAGAGGGAGAGGCCTTGTTTATAATCCTCTAGTCTGTGTTGATTAGCTCATCCAGACCCCTCTGTGGCACAGTGACACAGGAACCATGTTTGTGTTCGTCCCACATCTATGATGACGCCTGGCTTCATAAGGGGATCAAACTGGGCGCCTGGATGATGGATATATGAGATTAACCTGCAGCTCAAATTCTTTAAAATTCTACCATCTTTTTTGAAAAAGAGGTCAAGTTAAATAAAATCTGATAATTAAGCGACTTCACTCTGTGAAGATGTAAATATTTGTTTCACTTGTTTCCTGTAAACAGATGCAGCTTTGGTCAAGGTGTCCTTCTCTGTTTACGTCCGTCTCTTCCTGCCCTCTCCACAAACCCTGCAGAAAGTGCTGACTGTGCAGAGGTCCCTGCACATGCAGCGAGGCGGTGACGGCGAGCGAGGCCCGTGATTGGCCGGTGAGCGCCCCACCCAGTTTAAGCTCCTCACTAGAGCAACTTCACAGAGGAGATCGAGGCTGTTCTGCTGCAGAAGAACTGGAAACTGGGTTTTCTGTGATGCAGCGAGGGGCTGTGCAGACTGGAAAGCTCTTTTCCAGCTCCTGTTTACACACTTTCACAACATTTAAAGAAGCAGACGGAGGTTAAAGAATGATGCTAAAGTGTAGCTCAGCTGTCTGTTTGGATTTTATGTCACATCCTCCTCGAATTCTTCACAAAATGTTGTTTCTGTGTGGCATTATGCAGCCAGTAAACAGGGCTCAAATACATGTTTACCGTCTGAACATGTTTTTTTCCCCAAATTGAGCAAATAAAATCATGAAAAATGCATTTCATGATTTTAATATAAGAGTGGTCGGACTGTAACTGTTCTCACGTCTCCCGATCTCAGTAAGACTGCCTGATTAAAGATCCCATTCAGACATGTTGTAAGATGTATATAAAATCCTTAAAATGACATCTCCTAATTTTCCGAATCTATCTTTGTCATTTCAAAAAGTTTCACTACTTCACAGCAGAAGTCCAGGATTGGCTTCCAAACTATTTGTGATGTCACAAATCACGCTCGTAGGCCCCGCCTCTTAATGAGCGCAGAGAAAATGTACCTTCAAATCAAGCTCATAGGGTCAGACTGTGCACATACATCATTCTATATAGTGATGCTCAAACATTCAAAGAGGAAAAAAACATTTTAAAATAAAGTTAAACTTATCCGAAGTGATTCTGAATTTCTTTAAACTCTTAAACTAATCCTGACCACCTATGTGACAATCTCACATCTCCAGTAGAATTTCAACTTTCCATTTGGTTACTTCTTCAAGTTTAAAAGTCTTCCCTGAGGGTGGAACACATTTCATCACCACCGATATATCACAAAAAAAAAAAAAGAAAATCAAACAGACGCTGCAGGTGTCAGGCATCATGAACGGGCCTGTCGGCACCCTCGCCTCAAGGTTACCATGGTAACCCATCAGGTGCCCGTCTCCAAGTGGGCTCGTTTCCCTTTCTGCATGCCAACACTAACCCTGCGAGACTGTACGAATTTGACACATGAATCACGAGCCTGAGAGACGATGAAGGTCAGAATTAATATCCCGTAATCATCATCAATGATCGACCGATTATTAGTAATCAAGGAGAACGATAACTCTAGGAGCGATATACATTTGCAGAATGTATGAACATCTTATTGTGAAAGTTTACAATAACCAATTATGAGATGTACAGCAACAACATACAATGTACTCGAGTACTTTCCTCAAGTACAATTCTGAGGTACTACTTTAAACTTCCACTCCACTAAGTTTTGAAGCTCGTTTTACTCCACTACATTTATTTTATAACTTTAGTTAGAAGTTACATTTCAGATTGAGGTTATTTATACAAAATATGAATCAATTATTATAAGAACTATTTTTAAATTAGCCGTAATTAGGTATCAATTACGGAAAAATGCTGGATATCATATCCGATAATTGGTCTATCCCTAACGAATACCTGGGAGCCTCACAATCAATGTAATAATTCAAATTAAAACTGCATATTTTACCTTTAAGGAAAATTACAACTCGCCTATTTACACTTTAAACATTGTAATGGAAAATAAATGTTAGCTTTACTGGTTTTAGACTGTTCACATCAGATAATTAGATAAGAAATCAAAGTATATCAGTATGTGATCCCTTAATTCTCATATTGACATCATTTTCAACTAGTTTATTTATTACAGCAGCACGATAAAATTAAGTTAAGGGCTTTTGTTTTTGGTAATAAACCCCCAAATATCAATTTCAATTTATAATCTTGTATAAACTTAATTTGACCTCAACTTCCGACTTCCTGAACTGTTTCCACGCAACGCACGCACACACACACACACACACACACACACACTCGCCTTTCTTGAACTCCTCCAGCATGGCGTCCAGTTTGGTGTCGTTGAAGACGCAGTGCAGCGGGTGTTTGTAGAACTGGGTGATGGTCTTCAGCGGGGTGCAGTCGTCCGGATCCACGAACGCCAGGTCCTTGACGAACAGGATGTCCACGATGTTGGACCGCTCGTTCTCAAACACCGGGATCCTCGTGTATCCGCTCTGCATGATGTCCGACATGGTGTTGAAGTCCAGCACGACGTCCGAGGCCAGCATGAAGCAGTCGGTGAGCGGCGTCAGGACGTCCTCCACGGTTTTGGTGCGCAGCTCCAGCGCTCCCTGGATGATGTTGAGCTCCTCTTTGACCAGGTCGTGGTACGGGTCGGTGACGCGCAGCATCTCCAGGAGTTTCTCTCTGGTGTAAAAGTTGGAGATCTCCTGGTTGAGGATGAGGTCCAGCAGTTTGCTGATGGGGTAGGAGATGGGGAAGGAGAGCACCATCAGCAGCCGCGTCACCCAGATGGTTTTGGAGGCGATGGCCAGGCCGTGACGCGACGCCACCGAGTGTGGAAGGATCTCCCCGATGAAGAAGATGCCGAAGGCGCAGATGACCGTGGAGAGCCAGGTCATGCCCAGGATCTGGCACATCCACACGGCGAGCGAGGCGTTGATGATCGCGGTACCCAGCAGTAAAGTGCAGAGGACGTAGTTGCCGTGCCGACGCACCGACTCGATTTTACGCGCGTAGTTCTGCTCCTTGTCGGTGCCGCTGTTCTGGAGGACCTGCAGCTCCACCGGGTCCAGCGCCAGCAGGCTCAGGTTCAGCCCGCTGAACAGAGCTGACAGCCCGAGCAGCAAGACGGACACCAACACCTGCAGCCAGAGCTCCGGGACAGCCGAGCGCTCCGCCACGGCCACCCAGAAATCCCTTGTCCGGTAGTGTTCCCATTTGGATCCGTCGAAGGCGCACATGGAGTAGTATTTGATCTTCTCCCCCCTCCGCAGGTCCTTGGCCAGCAGCTCCACCAGCACCGAGTTCTGACTGGACGCAGACTTGAAAGACCCTAAAACCTCGATGTCGGACGTCCTGGCGTTCTTGTCCATGCACATGTTCCGCTTCGGGTGAACTTGTCCCTCTCGCCCGGGAGTTGGCTCCTCGATGAAGGCGATCCAGGGCGCGGCGTTGTTGGCGCGAGTCCCCGCGGTGCGGTTGAGCCTCTGCGCGGAGGTGGAGTAGTAAACCCGCAGCATGAAGCGAGTCCCCTCGGTGGCTTTCAGCACCCCGTCCTCCACGGACAGCTCCGCTCCGGTCTCCTCCGGCCGAAAGCCGAGCAAGCCGAGGGTCGGGGCGGGCAGCAGAGCGCAGGCGGACAGGGAGAGCAGCAGCAGGCGGGAGGGAGAGAGCGGGGCTCCGGTTCGGTACCGCGCGGCCGCATCGTCCGCAACCATGATGCGTGTGTGAGGCGCTGGTTCAGTTCAGGGCTCCCGGGTCACGTGGTGCCGCGTGGTTCCGGTCCATGTGGGAGAAGGAGGGACCCGCAGTCCTCCACGGTGATTATGATGTTCTGCTGAGAGAGAGAGAGAGAGAGAGAGAGAGAGAGAGAGAGAGAGAGAGAGAGAGAGAGAGAGAGAGAGAGAGAGA
>JBBPCS010000747.1:0-39421 GCA_037974645.1 Hollardia meadi | reverse complement strand
TCCATATTTGAAGCATTGCAGTCCACCACAAGCTCTTTGATTCTGCTGATATTGATCTTCAGGTGATTGTTGTTGCATTGTTATTTTTTTTTGCATTTGCAATATTTAACAAAGATGCCTAATCTTAGTCTAATACTTTGAGTGCTCGTCTCGTCTCTCCCTGTGGGTGTATCTATCTCACTCGCTGACTCGAGTCATGGAATGCACAGATTTGATTGGCTGAGTAGCATCCCGTTAGATGATTTACAACGCATGCAATTTGTCTGCGAGTTTCCTGCGCCGCTAGTGCCGTAAAAGCTAGAAAAGTTGCGCTAGTTAAAACAAAAACGCTTCTCAAAATTGAGATAAGTGGGAGATGGAAAGGGATGGCAGGTTAACAAAGGTGCCCCCCCCCCACCCACCCTCTGTGCTTGGTCTGCAAGGCTGTTTGGGCGGATGGTTTGTGTCAATTGGCATCCACAGGAATGTCAGGATCCAGGGTTTCCAAGCAGAATATTGACCTGCAGAGAGATGATCAATGTTATTCATTTCAACTGTCAGTGGTTTTAATGTTGTGGCTGATCGGTGAATACTGTAAATGTTAAATTTAGGGGACATGGAGAAAGTTAATACATACATAAATCAAGTGATAATGTTTAAATAATATATATTTTTTAAAAATATTGAGATTAATTGAATTAATAGGAGAGTAGTGCATGTATAAATGTGAAATTCTATCTATATAGGACAGTAATTATATTTTATAAGTTGCCCAGAATGAATTATGACACCACACTTTTTAGTCCTGAAATATAAAAATGCTTCAGAGGTAACAGGTGATAAAGTCTGCAGAATATTTAATAATGTTCGGGGGTTATTTTGGTAATAAATGTTTTGTCGAATGATCAAATGTGCACAAAGGGCTGCAGTTCAAGATCACTGCTGTATAAAACAGTGAGTCATGATGGGGCGTTAAAGCAGGGAGGTGAAGCCGCGTTTAAGTTACAGGGAAAGAGTTTCCGTCAAGTGAGTGACACAAAAGCAAGATTAGGGGTTCGAGTGCTGAAAGACGAGAGAGGAATTTAGCGGAATTGGCAGCACGTTCAAGGGTTTCCGAGAGGGAGAGAACACAAGAGACAGGGTGATAATTTTAGCGATTTGAAGGGTCGAGATTAAGCTGCCTGATAATAAGCAGAGTGAAATGAACCAATTTTATAAAATATGTGCTGATGGAGTGTGTGGACTGATGAGGGGTGAGGGACAAAGAGGGTTGTCAGTGCTTCTTGGGATCAGACAACAGGCTTTTGGAATTATTGGCTTGTTCAGTCACTGCCTGCCGCGCTGTATTTATGCACAGATCATATTCGAGGCTGCGTTAATAGGTCTCCTGCACGCTGCCGCCATTCCTTCACGCTAAACGTGAAAGACCAATAAAGAACCCAGATTTCTCGTGGACGTAATTAGCCAGTCGTTTATAATAGTGTCCACAGCAATGCATTTTCACGGCGGTGTCATTTCACCCGGGGCAGTGTGCCTTCGAGTGTAATTTCTGCCCGAGCGTTTAGACACAGAGCTATCGATTGCAGTCAGTGAATGATCTGCTCAGAAACCCATCATCTACTTTAATAATGTCACTCACCGCCACATTCTCTCTGCTTGGTTTCCATTAATAGTCATCCTACGTGACATTGTCAACATTCACTGCTCAAACAACAGGGGCATTGAAGTATGGCTGCTTCGCAATTGGGTCATTTAATCAATTTATACAATTGAACCTATTTAACATATTGATATGCAGTTACCCTGTAATGTGTGTGGCCCTTTATCCTCTCGAGCGAAGGAAACTCCATGGGAGCTTTTCAGATCTTCTGCCGTTATTTATCATGTGACATTTAGCCGGGGCCCTGATGGCGGCAGCTCTCCACTTTAATTAAAGGTTCAACCTCTTCACTGGATGACAAATTGACTGGTTTGTGCCTTGGAAAAGTGGTGGAACATGTCTAGTCCACCCTGCCCCTCACTAACGGTGGGCCAGCGTTAAAGGGGGGGAGGGAGGGAGGTGGAGCCGGCGTTTTAGTCAAATCATCACCGAGCAAGGTCAGAGAATGAGCTGGATTATCTACTGCGCAACACTCTCGGACTAAATAAAACCATTTATCTTTTATCAATTCTCTTGGAAAAAAAAAGAGACCATAAAATAGTTGTTTTTCTATTTTTGTTTGCCCTTAACATTACCCCCCACCCCCCCTCACCCCACGTGCCGTTTTTTGGTTACGTTTTTTTGTGACCTTCTGTTTGTGCAGATGCGAGATCTGCAACTCGATCGGTAGCAGCAAATGGCTAATGGTCCATCCCCCGGTTATTTTACGGCAGGCTGGAGAATATGTCCACTTTGCATGGTTCCCTTCTTCCATTTTTCAAACTTCGCCGCCTGAGTTGGGGGGTTTCGGGAGAAGCAGCAGCAACACAAATGGAAGAGTAGGCCCAGATGATACAATCACTTTGTTCAGCATGAACACTTCTGCAAACATGTTGGGGAGGGGGGCAAGCGCCAAGGCTTCTGTGTAAGATGAGCTGGTGTAAACGGGCAGATTGGCTCAACGTTAGCTCCTTCAGATTTCATGCTGGCTGGATTTATGGAGAGTCACAGCACTTTGGAATCTGCCTTGGGCTCCTCTGGGGCCGGAATCAGGGAGAGCACAGAGCTGTGACATCATGAACCAAATGTAAGTCTCTAAAAGAAAAATCTATTTATTATTTTCTCATTGGAGCAATCCTGCCCCTCATTTAATCCTATATTTTTTTATTTTCTTTTATTACATATTTTTATTGTTATTGCTTTTAATTTTCGAAAATTACTGTTTTCTTGTTTGAAGGAATTTGAGCTGCAACAAATAAGCAACACTATTACTATCTGTTTCATTTGGATGCAACAACAAAAATAAAGCTTTAGTACAATCCCACAGCAGACCTAAAATATGTTTCTGCTTGTTTCAGTTCATTTATGTAACTTCATTGTCGTCCGAATAAACTTTCTGGTCTTAAAACTGGCGACTTTGATATGCACCCATTGAATCCGTACGAGTAAATCCTCATCATCATCATCATCTAGGTCATGTGCGCAATTACATAATGTCCTCCAGAATTCATAGAAGTGTAGTTAAAGGTCCAGTGTGTAGAAGTTAGAGGCATTAATGGAATATAATATTCATGATTAGTGCATAATCGCTGGAAAATAAGAATCATTGTGATTTCGTTACCTTAGAATGAGCTTTTTATATCTACAGAGGGAGCGGGTGATCCTCCACGGAGTCCGCCATTTTTCTCCAGTAGCTCAGAACGGCTCCCCACCATCAGGGGTGGTCACAGGATACAGATGACCCCGGCCCAAGCAAAGCTCTATGTTTGAGACTGATCAAATACAACAATTTTATTTATATTATCATTGGAACGCAAGCCTTCAGAGAGAACAAGAAAGTGAAAGGAGCAGAGATCACCGAAGCACACAAAGTGTGAGGAAGCAGCAGTATGGAAGCTGAGCGCGGCTAACCCTAACCCTGACATAGCAAATTAAACGTTAGCTAGCTTAACCTTTAAGTAACGTTAGCTTAACACTGTTGCACTGCTCACCCTCGATCACAGGGGTGGGCAACTTTTTTTTCTAGAGGCTGACTTGGATAAATTAAGCAAAGGGCCACTGATGATTACAGCAAATTGGGACGTTTTCAGACTGACCTTTGCTGTCAGTATGCTAGCCACAGTTTCAGGGCTTTTTCTCTTTCCCACGATTTGGTTTGTGACATAGTTAGCGTGTTTGGTGGAAGCATGTCTCTGATGTTGTTTTTCTTTAGCACAGCGATACTCTCTTGGCGTATCAAACATTCTGCCTTTGAAACCACACTGTTTGATGAAATATTTTGACGTCCACTCTCTGTTAAAATGCGACATTAAAAGCCACTTGAGTCTCAATTTGAGGCCAATCTAAATGTAGAGAGCGCCCTCTGTTGGACTCAAGTTAAATAACAAAACAGACTTTTTGTATAATAATGCTGCCATTTATTGATTTTTCTTTGAGGACGTGGCGTGCCGGATCAAGATGGTCCATGGGGTGGGGGGCCAAATTTGGAAAATGTTTTACCCGTCTATAACTCCTCAAAAGCTGGCGTGGCCCAGACAGATGGAGACAGAGAGGGCCTTTTGTGTTTTGTTTTTATATTTTTAGTTGGCCACCTACACAATGGACCTTTTAAATATGAAGGTTGCATTTGTGAGAGATTGTGTTAAAAAAATATATGTATATGTGTGGATAACAAATTACTCTATACAACAGATGAGAGCAAACAGGTTGATAGATGACACGGCGCAATATCTACTGCAACTAAAACATTAATTTGTTACTGAAACCACCAAATCTTCAACGTCTATTCCACATGATTATGTTTATTAGTATTATTTAAGATGTATGGAGGCGGGCTGAAACCATCTCACCGATGCAGATGCAGTTATTTGTATTATGAATATTCCAAACCAGTGAACTGGCAGGAGAAGCAACTTGTCCCGGATGGACGAGGGGGCCGCGGCTCCCCGGTAACGGCCCCCCGTTCAGAAGGGCCACTTGTCTCAGCTGCAAGCCCCACTTCCTTGACAGCCCCTGGGATCCCTTTGTCCTGTTGTAAACTATTCTGAAGGAAGGACATTTAATTGCCCGGCGCACACTAATGAGTTTGCAAACTAATTAAAGGGGGTATATTACGCCCTGTGGAGGCCCACATCACTAAGAAAGCCAGGGACATCTTTAATGAGGAGCCTTGATAACCCTTCAAAGGAGGAATGTGTAGTGTCTGTAATGATGCCCGGGGTAAAGCCGAGCTCAGCCAGGGAAAAGTGTGTGTGTGTGTGTGTGTCCCTCACCTCAGGTGTGTGGAGACTTGCAAGCAGATGCCAAGTGTTTTCAGTCCATCGCCCACAGCTACCTACCTACATGTCCTAATCAAAGAGTTTCACTCTCCTTCCAATAGGTTCAAAGAGAGCGGCTCGAACTCCTCTCTCAGTGGGTGGTACGCACACATTTCTGGGCTGTTTCATTTTCCTGTATTGTATTATTCACTTCAGAATAATTTGCTTTATTGAGGAATCAGAGGAGGCATTTTAGGAGCATTTTTATGGGCACCTCGAATGACCTATGTCACAGGAAAGAGTAAAAGTAGTAGGAGATGGTAGCTGAGTAAGAGAGGCGTGAGGCGGACAGATGGACTGAATCAGAACCGATGAAAGTCACAATTAGTCGTCATTTGTAATCCATTTAATCAGCCGGGGTGTTTTGTCTGTTTTGTGTCGCTGAGGTTCAGCCGTCGCTCACCGCCATATCTGCCCGAGCTCCCGCTGCGAGCCCTTTTTCCCTGCACAGTCAGTGCCCCCCCCCCCATCCTCCAGTAAACAAGTGCTTTTTTTTTTTTTCTTGTTGTTTGGTCACAATATTTTCCTCCCAGACAGTGACGGCTGTTATTTTGCCCGTGGCTCCTGTCAAAACTAACATGGCTTAATTGACTGCGAGCGAATGAGCTCCTGGATTGATCCTGTCAGGCTCCTCAGGAAGTGATGCTGCTCCATCTGTGAGGCGCAACTCCAGCGACAGCAGCAATCTGTTGCTTGGGACTGAGCCAAGGCTTTAAAAAAAAAAAAAAAAGTCAAAATTACAGAAAGTACCTCAGGCGCTGTGTGTATTCTGATCAGCTGTCAGCGATGACACACTCAGATGAACACGCAAAAGCGAGAGCTCGACAGACATCCACATATACACAATGCAATTTTTGCATCATGGTTAGCAATGTCACATTCAAGGGGGCGTGTGTCTTTCCCTGAAGGTACGGCGGGGAATCAGAATGGTCTTGTCTGCCTTGTTAGACATTTGATGTCAGGCGAGCTTGTCCTCGGGGTATATCCAAAGCGCAGCCTGTCATCTATTCCTGCACCGCTGTCGTTTGTCCAAACAATTGTGGCACATCCTGTCACCTGAAGTTTTTACCTGTTACTCAGCTCCTGCCCAGTTGCGACCCCCACGCCGACCTTTCACCTCTCTTTTTCCTCTGCCCTCGCCTCTCTATCTTTTCAGTCAAAAATCCCCCCCACCCCCCGCCTAAAGCGCGCGACGCAGCAGCGCCTTCTGGCACGATTAAATATTTAGACGACTGTCTATGTAGATGGCGGAGCTGAGACGCGGAGGAATAATCTGCGAGACAGCTGCTGTAGCACATCTGGGTGTCACTGATAGCAGAGGAAGGTGTGCGGCTGGTGTTGCGATGGAATGGGGGGGTGGAATTAGAGACAGGGCTGTCAATCAGGGGCTTCATGGCGTCCCTGGCTCGCACAGACTGATGCCTGACAGACTAAGGCTGCCATTCAAGTCTGAGCCAATGCACTTTTTTTTTGTGACTATATGCTACCTACTAGCCACACTTGCCTGCCTCCCAACCCCCCCCCCCCTCCCTCCCTCCCTCGCAACACACACACTCTAATCCAGTTAATCTCATGTTAGCACCACAATGATGAAGAATAAAAGCAGCAGTTTACTGCCTGCAGGAGACATTTTGGACTTTTAAACAGTGCTGATCCTTGTTTAGGTCTGCTGCTCACAGGGGATGGCTGTAGGTGCAATGTGTCAGAACATTTGAAGAAGACCGAGTGTGAAAAGCCGCCCACTTCTCCTCCCCCCACCCCCTCCTCCCTGCGCTCTTCATCCGCCAGCAGCCTGAACTCGGAGGCTGCACAGCGGCGCTGCGAGGCCGGCTGGCCTGAAAATCACTTTGCGCTCCTCTCTCCCAGGCACATGCGATATGGATGCGTCTCCGCTTGGCTCAGGCCCTCCCGACACCGTGATTAATGGCACTCGCTTCTCTCCCCATCTCATTCTGTTACTGTCAGAGTTAAGTGGGCCGAAGACAATAATAAACAGTCAGTCTTCTGTGAACCCCCTAACACGATCATTCCACCCCAGCCGATTCACCCCCCCCCCCCCCACCACCACCACCACCACGTTTCCAATGAGGAAAAGAGGAAGAGAGATGGAGTGAGAGATAGAGAGGAAGTGTGTGTGTGTGCACAGAAACGTGGCTGAGTAATGGAGGCTGGGTGATACAGTATTGTCTCATCAGCATACAAAGAGTTAATAACAGCATGACTGCAAGATTTAGCTTTTTAAATGCACACTTTACAGTTTTCCCTCCGTCTTACATGAAGTATGAAAATCAATAAGCAGAGACATAAACGTTACATTGAATTGGATGTGATAGAATTGCATGGTGGATGCAGATTGTTGCAGAAGGTCTACACTGCATCACCTCACACACAGACGACGATGAAAAAAGACTTGATCTTCACTGTGATCATTACTGTATACATTTTTCTAATCTTTATTAAGCACCTCCTCAAACCAGCGACGACACAAATAACGCTCATAGAACTTATGACTCATAATTAAATGTAAATCTGAGGGGTCAGGAGATGATTAACATGACAGGAAAGCAGAAAAAATACATACGCACATCTGCTACACAAGATTATGTTTCGTTGTTCAGACTAGGGCTGCTACTAACAGTTTTTTTCATTATCTATTAATCTCGATTAATCGTTTGGTCTAAAATTGTGAAAAAAAACCTCCTGATCACAATATGTCAGAGCCCGAAGTGACGTCTTCAAATTGCTTCTTTTGTCCAACAGTCGGGAACCCAAAGACTCTTCATTCACTGTCAGAAATGACAAAGAAAAGCAGTGAATCCTTACATTTAAGAAGCTGGAACCAACAAAGAGTTGCAAATCGGTGTCTTAAAGTCGACTAATTGATAAATCGATCAGCTCCAATTAAGACATTCTCATATATTTGCTGGGCAATTTTGATATTGTCAGACATTTTTTGAAAATTATTCAAATTAAAAAGGGAACGTTGTCACACAGCCTGTTCTCATCCCGAAGCTCTTCAGATATCAAAGTTTTTTTATTGCCCCTCGCGTCTCATCCAGACACACAATAGGGGTGGGGGTGAGGTTTGAATGGAGGGTCACACACATGACTTTCACCCAAGAGACCGGAGTTCACGTCCTGTTTGAAACCAAGGGACACCAGATATTTCTAACCCAGTGGGATTTGTGCCCAAACTTAACCAAAGTATAAAGTAGACCTTGAGCATCTGGATAAGACGAAAGGGGGTGCAAGACAAATCATCGGTACCTGACGACCTGGGATGAGAACGGGTTGGGTCAAACGCTGTAGACAACCTGTGATGATGGGTCTAAAGTAGACATTCCTTTGTTTCAAAGGGTCACAGGAAGGAGCTGATTAAGAAAAGACCTTTTTCAGAGCCTTTAGGATAAACTCTGGAATTCTGTCTGATTGAGAGAAAAGGAAGAATTTGAGATAGCTGCAGCCAGAGGAAAGCAAAGCAAAGAGCGTGCGAAGACCCTCTGCAACTCAGACCTGCCGCTTTAGTCACTAGTGAGCTGTCTTTGTTCCTGCAGCACCAGCCTCCTCCTCCTCCTCCTCCTCCTTCCTCCCCGGGCCTGTCACTTCACTCTGCCATATCGTCTTCACAAAAAAACAAAACATAGTGCTCGTCCTGCAGCTGCATCATTCAATCCTTGGAGGGGTTCCCGTACACAAGCAGGAATAACGGGTCAGAGTTTGAGTTCCAGTCACCGACCTTGGTTTTCAGGGGCCTCAAAAGCCTCCGCCGAGGCTGTGAGGCCATTACATCCTCTCGCTCTTCTTCCTCTCTTTCTTATTACCGGGGATGACCTGCCTCACAGCCCTGGGCTCAGTGACCGAGAAATCCTCGGTCCCCTCACCGTCCCCCATCCTCCTTGCTGCTGGCGGATTGTCTTTGTGTCTACCGGAGTGGCCCCGGAGAAATGAAGTGCCGTGATCTCATCACGCCGAGCCCATTGTTTTCACTCTCATGCACACTGTGTAATAGCCATGGAGATAAGGGGATGATTCAGGCCTTTCACGGAAGGAAATGTGAAAAGCCTGCCTGTGAAAAAGTGAAATTACTGTTTTGATGGCTTTTGATGGCAGGGGGCATAATTGCTGGATGGAAGGAGGGGATGGAGGGTGAAATACACATAGGAGATTAGTATTTCTAATGCTGGAGACGGTTGGTAGGAGGCCTGCAGAAGGTTATGCACGCAGTGGGTAGTTCTAATGAAGCCGCCATGTATGTAGAATAGCAGATTTACTAAAATAGCTCATTGTTCTTCATTCCACAGCAACCTTTGCCCCTCTGGATTGAAATCACATTCTTGATGGCAGCGCTGATTATTATATTGTTCAATGCTCATTGCCATAGTAACTGTGATTATTTGCACATTGTGCATGAAAAAAAGTTGCCGGAGCCTTCAGGAACTGGAAACGAGCTTAAGTATTTTTGGCAACTGGCATAAGGCTCATCAACACATGCAGACAACACAGGTCGGAGGATTACAGCTTGTAGTGATGACAGGGGCAAAGCGTAAATAGTATAAATACTCCATGGGATTATAATTAGCCTTACTCTGCGCGTTTAGACACACTCAAGTGGAACTAAAACCTTATTGACTTCTGCAGACAATTTCATATTAATTGGATGCCTCTTCGTTCTCGACTGTCTGTGTCGTTGGTTTGTTTTTCGAGCTGCTGACAAACACGCCGCGGTGGAATAACAGAGAGCACGAGCCGATGAGCGTTAGCCACAGCAGCTACTCTAAGGGCGCCATCGATGTCAGCTGGACCGACGGCGGCGGCGTCGACGGAGGAGCCAGCAGTAGCCGTCTATGAAGAGCAACAAAAAGGCGCAAAAGGGGGGATCCGATAAGATGGTAGGGCTTCATCCCTCGGGTTGAGGGATGGTAGCACGGAGGCGAGGGGACAGGGTTTCCTGGTGATGCTGGGGCCAGGACATGTGAGGAATTAATGTCGAGCTTGTCCAAACACCCACACACTCTCTATTTCATCTTCCATCTCAGCATTCAGCATATGTCCTCCTCCCCCTCCCTCCCTCCCTCGTTCTATCTGCGTGCCGGCCACAAATTTTCCCTTATTTTCCGTCCAGAAGTGGGGGAAAGTTGTAAAGCTAATTAAGGAGCGGGGATGCGGCGGCTCGACAGATGTGCATTGAGATGGGTGCTATTGAGTAGGGGGGATAATGGCGTGCGGACCTGGTGGGCAGCAGGGTTGTGTTGGAGGGAGCTCCTACCTGGGCGTGCATGTTAATCAGCGCGCCTGTCTGTTGAGAGCCGGGGAATTAAGGGGGAAGGGAAGCGTGTCGCCAGCCTCCAGTGAAGAGACAAGGCTGGCAAGCTGATTAAGAGCACAAATTCGCCAGTCTGGTCAGAAAGGGACGGTGTGTGTACAAAGGAGGGAAAAGGGCAAGACAAGTGTGTATTGATTAACAGTGCAGGTGGTGGCGGAATTCAGGGAAAAAATGGAAAGAAATGTCCCTACAGTCGTCAAACTAAATATTTTACAGAACTCGAAGGCGTCCCAATACTTCAAAGGGGCAAAAATCACAAAATGGCCATCACATACTGTATCTGCAGGGAGGCTGTGAGAGTTGTTGATAAATGTTAAGGACTTAATGATTCTTCGAGCCGGTGCTGAGAAAACTCACTTCGCCTGCACTCTGAACAAAAAACTCGCAGCCTGATGGATTTCATGACATTCACAGTCTCCTTCACGTCCGTTTACAGCCGCTCGGCGTCGGGACGACGGCGCTCCAACACGAGTGATCAACGTTCCAGCGATGAAAGATTTTGGCTTTTTTTCAAGCTAAAACTGACAAAGAAATGTTCTTCTTTCTGTATTTTACATTAAAAGGCTCCCCTGCTAGTCACTCACAGATAACCCATAGATTACTTCATATTTCACAAAAACACTGCTTTTAAATAGCCAATGCCAGTCAATAACCAACCCTATCTGTTGGTCAGATAAAAAGAAGGGATAAGACTTGATAATGGAAATGATAATTAGTCTCCAGATAATTTCATCACACAGCCGTAGCTGCAAAAACAAAAAGGTGACCTGGTTGGATGCCAATTATCAGCATTTCTCACATGTAAAAGGGGCGACTTTGAATGCAACATAAGACAATTCACACAACTCAAAAAATAATCAGTGTCCGGACTGCAAATACATTTTTAAAAAAACTAGTTTTTATGTCCAAATCAATAGAATTTAATCATGTACATCAAGCACAAACTGCATCAACAGTGATCAAAGTTAAAAACTAAACAACAGAGTGATTATAGACTTACGAAAATGTCACATGTGAACATTTGCCTTTTCCCATGTGAAAAAAAGGAAAATCGCATTTTCACGTGGTTGGCTCGTTGTCTATTTTCACATATGAGCTAAACATTTTAACACGTGAAAACTAAATAATCTCAGATGTGAACTGGATATGAAAAAAAACAAACAATCACAACTTCACATGTGAATCGAATTTTCATGCGATCAGCTATTTTCAGATGTGAACACAATTTTAACGTGTGAAAAGTAAATGATCTCACATGCGAGCTCAAACAACAACAAAGGGTTGTCTTTCTTTACATCTGAATGAACGGGTATGAAGTACTGGTGTCATTTTATATCAACTTAGACTTTCTGAATGGAAGTTTGAAGCAACCCTGCAGGCAGGTATTAAACTTTGAGAAGAATAGTGATTTGGTTTAGTGAAACAACACAAAAGTTTTTCACACGAGTGAAAAATAATTCACTCCTGTAGATAGATGCACAGCGTTATGCTGTCTTCCCCACAAGTTTTTAATTAGAATTATCTCCCTTTTCACCAACACAGCCTGATCTAATTTCTCCCTAATTGTTGTTATTTACACAGTAAAGGTTTACCCGTATTTATCGACATTTCCTTTTTCCCAGATCTCGGTGTCTGCCGTCGATAATGAGTGGGGAAATTATTTTTAACACTCAGTCATTATCTCTGTTCAAGTAGTCTTCCTTTTAATATGCTAATGCGGCTGATATAATCAGCTGGTAATTGTAAAACACTTGAAGTACGACACATTTCGTGGCACTCTCTCCTGAATGAAGAAATCACAGCCAGTCAGCGGCGCGGAGCTGCGGTCGGATGCGCCGACGGTCTGTTTATGTTCTCGGGAGACGCTTGTGGAAGGGAAGCGCCTGCCATTCGATCCTGCGTGGCACCGATCCAAAACACACACAGACTCCTATAGAAACGTGTAGGCTGCCGTGAAAGCCACATTTCAGTGTTAGTGATGCCACCACCACCCACTTCTGCACCTTCTTTCTCATCCACCCTTGATTACCATTGATCCCCCCCCCCCCTTTACAGTTGGTTTATACCTGCGTGCTATTGAAGTCACAACACCTTAAACGAATCTGTTTTTTATTGTGTGTTAACCAGAATGATGAAAGAAGTGTTCTCCCCGTGTCCTCCGGGAATGCTAGTGCTTTTCTGCAGGAGAGGATGGGATCCTGACTTTGTTTTTCTCCTTCGGCTGTTATTTCCCTGAAGAGAAGAGCAGAGTGAAGGGAGCTATGAGTGATCGACTCTGCCTTTATTCTTCCAGGTTTTCGGGGGATTTAAAGTTATTGAAAAGTCTGGGGACGGGTGACAGCTCGGAGATGTCTGTATGACGCCCGTCAGGCGTTCGTCGGCCGCGGCGTCGAGTGTTTGCGTGCATGCACACGTGGGCCGTGCACGTGTGCATCCTCGCAGGCGGCTCAGGCGGAGGGCACGAGCTCCATGTTCTCAAATACATGTTATTCTTGTGGCCAATCATCTCGGCTCACACATGACATCTCTGCCAGATTGATGTCATTCAGCTGTAGAGGGCAGCAAGATCAAACAAATGTTGTCTGAAATAGCGGCGGCGGTGAAGGGAGGAGGATTGGGAGGAGGGGTGGGGGGGTCAGGGGTGGGTGGTTGGCTGCTTGAAAGATGAAGTGAGGGATGGAAATGGAGAGAGAGAGAATCAGTCATCCAGTCAGCGCTGTGCCATGCAGTGACATGGTACAGCGGCTGAAGGTGTTAAACCAACAATCCCCTCAACAACCGCTCCTCTTCACAGCGAGGTGGCTTTTTTCTTTCTTTCTTTTTTTGGCAGAGTTGGCGGCGGTGCCCCATTCCTTCACGATGCCTTTGAGTGCCCATGCAAGGAATAATGGATGCGTAATATGGAACGACAGCTTGCAGAGCACTATCATTAATGTTGTAATTCACTTTTAGTGTTTCTACTATTGCGCTGCAACAGGAGGCACAGATGTCACCTGAATCTGCTCCTTCTAGCAGCCAGAGCACACCCGGTTTTCACCAGCTGTCTTGGAACGCACCCTGCCAGACCCCCCCGTGTGGGCATGAGTGTGTATACAAGTGTGTGTGTGTGTGTGGTACATGTGGTCATGTGTTGCTAGTCTTGTGAGTACAAGTTTGGGTTTCTGAACAGAGCATATTTTATTTGTGCATGTGACATTCATGTGAGGGACTATCTCACAGGGAACATCTCGCATCATGGATGAGAGGCTAGCTAACTAAGCTAACCAAGCTAGTTCACTTTGCAGCTCAACCAAAGAGGACGCCATAAATGTTTACGTCCCGCCCTGTTGCGAGCCTCTCGTCCATGACGGGATGTAGTTCAGTAGAAAGAAAATAGTTCCTCCATGAAACTGTGGATTATCTTGAGTAACCGGGTCATGATTTCTGGAAAGAGACATTGCTGTTGAGTTTTTTTAAATGGATATAATAATGTTTATATTGGAGAGAAGTCCGACATCTCTACAGCTGATATCTCCAAAACTGAGACACTGGCAATTCATATTGCCTTCATGTGCCGTTAGGTATAGATGGTTGGCTCTTTTATTCATTTCTTGTCCTAATCTTGGATTATAAGACGCATACAGTGAGTTTTCACTTTTCTTTTCGCCCCCTCAGTCTCTTGCAGCAAAGTTAATCCATCACTTTGAATGAGAGGATGACACCCACGTAACAGAACAAACACCATACATACATATTGGAACATGAAAGTTCTGTTTATCATTCTATAATAATATATATTCTGCAACACACACACACACACACACACAAAATACTCCACCTGAAACCAACACTGCACTACCTCCTATACTTGTAAATTACATATATGTGAAACCTGCCCAGAACAGGAAGAACAGAAATAAAAAAACAAACAAACAAACTTGACTTTAATACAAATTTTACACAATATTTAATAACCGCCTTTATTGTTCTGCGTTTCATTTAGCCTCTTTGGTTAGTTAGCTAAGATACTCTAAGCCTGGTTTAGTAGTTGATAAACCTGATGCAGTCTGGTTTAAAAACCTTTGAATTGGAGGGTCCAGACTGGGACTCACGTTTCAAGCAGTGATTTTTGACCCAAGATAAACTGGTTATTGTTAATAGTTACATTGGTTACACAGTGTAATTCGGTCAGAACCACTATAGGTAACTGTACTATACTGGCTTTGAGCTGAAGGAATGAAAATATTTTGTTACATTCCTTCAAAGTGCATTATTTTCTGCTCTGAGACAAAATGCAAAACAATAAGTAAATAACGATATGGATTTCATGGATACCGGGGCTCTAATTGAAACAGGTGTGATTAGCATATTGTTTGTGTTTCATGCTGCACCGTAGGCCTGTTTGTGTTACACCAGGACCTTTCTGGAAATGAGCTCTTTGAAAGAAAGAAAGAAAAAAAATTATTTAAAAAAAATCAACAGAAACGTATCCTATTTCTTTAAAAGGGGCACACATTTGCTGTGAAGATCATCCTGGCAAAACCACAGAGGGAAACGTCAGAAAGGGGGTGGTGGGGGGCTTCAGAGAGAAAATAGCTGACTGACTCGGTAAGTGAAGCTAAGCTCAAAATGAAAAATGTTCATTATGTGCCCGTCAAGGTGAAAGGAAGCCATCTCCTCGCTGCTGCAGTTAAAATGTCGACCTCTCCTCCGAGGGCGAAAAGAAGAGAAATGTAAAAAGAGGAGGAAAATACTGCTGTGGGGTGTGTGTGTGTGTGTGTGTGTGTGTGTGTGTGTGTGTGCATATATGTTTTGCATGCATGTGTGTGACTGATCTGAGCTCCAGTTCAGGCAAGGGCAGCGATGTTAATGGTGCTCCTCAGTAAAATGACCCTCACATCCGTTTCTTCATACATTTTCCAGTGCTTGAGAAGTCCTCATATTTTCCCCTTGTCAGCAGTGTTTGTGTATCATTGTTCTGTGTGTGTGTGTGTGTGTGTGTGTGTGACCTCTACAACGAGTGCGGCGCCCTCTCAGACCTCTGCTTGTCTCTTTGCATGTACCTGCTCATGTAAAAGGCTGTTAAATCGCGCTCGGGATGCGTTTTTGTTCAGCGGTGAAGCAGGATGTTGTGGTCGACCTCTGCGGATCACAGATGCCGTCCCCGGTGCCTCATTACTGACAATTCATATAATCTACTGTTACTTGACTCACTCTCGGTGTTGGAAAATGGGTTTATTTTTTTAAGTGGCTGTCATTCAGCGCCGTGACGCTACAAAATCCTTGAAAGATAAAGCAGCGGGTGAGCCGCAATTTTTGTCCCAAAACATTTGAGAAACAGCCTACATGGCGCGACTGCTAATGAGCGGAAGCTTCACAGTTTTGATTTGTTGGATTCTGTGATGGTGCCAAGGCCCGTCACAATTCTTATAAGGACTGGCCAAGCTTAATATCTGTTATAGATCATGAGCTAACCTTCCACCTCACCATCTTTTTTCTTACAGCAGTGCTGGATGTGAAAGATTTTTTTGCGTCTTTAAAAATTTGTAATTAATTTGAGAAATCCCACGAAAAGACCAAATCCAGCAGCGAACGTCGTCCTGACGTGTGTTGTGTTTGTATCAAAGCCTGATATATCTTCTTCCGTTGTGCCATAGAGCTCCATCTTTGTCCAAAAACATGTTCCTTCGTTAGGGTGCGTTCACAAATACGCGAATGCATGCAAATAACATCGCCTGCCGAGGTGATTCCATGTAGGCAAAGCCGGATATGAGACACATTGATCAGTGTGCTGGTTTGTCCCATGTAGGCTCATGGAAGGGCAGGGAGCTCCCACAACAGAGACTTACTTACCGCAGTGCACTATTCCCTCCTGTTTGAGTAATCTTATATTATATAGTTATTACATGAAACTTTCTATTTGTGTTTAGAAAGAAAGAGACACAAACACACTTTCGTTTTTTTGTCCTATCGTGGAAAACCTAGAAAGCATTTAATTGTTCATTTTCTATCACGTCAAAGCAAGATTTGGATTAAAATGTGATTCATCACCTCTTGGTTTTCTCATCTCTTTGTTATATTATCGCTGTTCTGTTAAACAGAGCTGATACAATACTTGTAGAGTGAGTCATAGTTCCTTGAAACTGAAGCGACAAGATGACATCACTTTTACATGTACTGTATATGTAGAGCAGGAATCAAGTAAATGCACATTTTCTTTTTGCTGAAAGTTAAATAGTAATTTCTTGCCTGGAATATAAATTAACTGACGAAAGTAACAACGTTGTCTGCTCTTGTTTTTTCTTCCAGATAGTGTTTGGTGTCGTTGACACTGGACTTCACTCTCTAACTCGGCAACAAGTGATTTCTCCTCTTCCCAACACCTCCAACTTCCAACAGGTAGGATGACTCACTATCACAAGACATACATAACTGCTGGGTGATGATATAAATGTTCATGTTGCAGCAGCAAAATAAATGTTGGCACTTTACATTTCTGCAAACCAGGAATATGTTCAAAACAAAGACAACGCTGTGCACAAAAACACACTTGGTTAGTGTCAGGAAAAGATCACGATTGGGCTTAAAATATAATTTTTTTTCACCACAAACACAGCTGGAAAATCTTCCACAGCATCCATTTAATCGTCCCTAAAATGACCCGGTTTGTTGGTTGAACTGGTCTGGAACCAGTTCTCCTGTTGAGAAAATCATCTCTTTGACATGTAATATGAACGTGACACAGATAGCACTTGAAACGTACAAAACTAACATCACCATCAGTGGTTTGCAGAAATGTGCATCCTGCTGTTATTAAACAAATATTTACAATATATATGAAAACCTGTCCAGGCCATAGAACCCCACAGATTGTTAAAAATCCAAATTATCGCCAAAGAGTTATTAGAAAAAACAACAATACATACTTAATATGATGCCATTGGTCCCCCAGCAGGACAATGTGTGCTGCCACACCACAAAAACTGCTCAGGAACCAGACAAAGGGTTCGGGAGGGTTTTATGGGTCAAAGAACATCCACATGAATACCAGGACCCAGAGTTCCACCAGAACATTGTTCTGTAGCCATGATCAGTGTCATTCACTTCATCTGTCGGTGGTTTTAATGTTGCGGCTGATCGCTGTGAGGAAAACGTAGCGTCTAATGAAACGGTGCAGAGAGAAAAACAAAAGGTTTTTGCATTCTCACACAAGAAAGACAAAGAAAACTTAGTTTTGTTTAGAGAAAAAAAGTAAAGAAATTAATTTAAAGTAAAATTAATAACACGTTGTTCTTCTCATTATTTAGCTCATCCTCTAATTAAAAGCTGTTTCAGCAGGTCTCCGAGGGCCACATTGACTTAAGCTACAAACCACTGGACAACGAAGAAACACCATTTTTCTTCCTGTTTTGCCATTTTGTGTAATGAGCCGCTGTTTTTTTTTTTTGGAACGACACCCCTGCACGGCGCTGAAATCGCTCTCCTCTTGTCAGCTAAGCGCAGCCAGTTAAAAGACATCAGAACAGACTCATTGGAATGATAATCTAGTGTGCATCTGCACTCACGGAGAATATCTCGAAGCATGTCAGCCTCGCATCAAAGCCGTTGTTGTAATTTCCTTTTCAAGGGCAACTTGAAAGGAGAGTCGGGGAAGAAAGTGGCATTAGTTCCTTGTTTTCTCCGACGAGGCGGCCCGGTTCAAACGTAACCCGGCGCTTTCTGATGGGAGCGTATAGGATGATTCAGCAGGAAGTCGACAGCCCAACCGACTGATGCACATTGAAACACAAACAGAAATATGGCTGCTCCGGGGAGCTCCGCAGGGGAACGGAAAGTAGCCCCAAATTTCACAGCAGCAAATCAAAAACGTCTTTTTATTTAACTTTCCTTTTTCTTTTTTTTTCACCCTTTTGCTCCCTGTAGCATTGTGCACACATAACTGCGCCTACTGATTGGGCCTATTTGAAGCACGTACCCTGACAAAAAAAAAAAAAAAAAAAAGGAGAAGAGGAGATTTTCCCGTGTCACAACGGGATTGAATGTGGTTCTCCAGAAGAGGAGGGCCTGAGAGGATTATATGGCTCAGTGGGCGCTGTATTGTGTGGGGAGTGGATACAGCAGGTACCCGCCGAATCCCAGCCAAGAGACAGACACAGTGTTGCTGGGGATAATGTTGCCTCCCAGCAATTAAACTCTGGAGGTTTTGGAGTGGTTTAGGAGGAAGCTTGTTAAATTATCCCATCGCTTCTTTTCCCTCTCTCTGGCAATCTGCTTCTCCATGAGCCACGTTTCTTCCCTTTTTTTTAAAACATTTCACTGGATGAAAACCTGAAAACTATAGGGGGAGTCATTCGGCTTGCTGCTTTATTGAATCCTCTCCTCTTGGTTCGTCCTTTTCCAGTCACATATATTCACACATGCGCATGATTTTGAGACATCAAGGAAGGTAAAGTGACACTGACAAATGCCAAAAGCTGCCAGTTGATGGCAGCTTTGAATTAGGAACAAATCAGCTTTGAAACTGTGAACATAATAATCTAAAAATGAATGCTTTCAGCCCTGTGAGGTTTCACTGACTCAATGAGGGTTCAGAGGCTCTGTTTTCTAAATGATAGCACAGACTTATGTAGGATTCTCATTACAGTAGGTTAGCAGGACAATACGCCTCCTGCTTGCTCCATTAAACACTTTAATATTTTATATTATTCAGAAATTAGAGGAGCTTTTCATTAAGGTAATCTAATGGTTTGTGCATGTTAGGCCTCGAGTTTATATGTTTCTGTGTTGGCTAAAGGATGCCTGTTGTGCACACGCTGTTTTTCTCATCCCACTTTATCAGTTGAATCAAGCTGCTCCGCACCAGAGGTGGAAAGTAGTTCAGTACATTTACTCAATTTCTCTACTTATGTACAACTGTGAGGTACTTCAGCTTTCTTTGCCTATTTCATATTTCTACATTTCAGAGGGAAAGATTGTCCTTTTCTTCACTCCTCTAAACGTATTTGACAGCGATGGCTACAGTTTACAGTTTCAGATTAAGATTGGAAAAACTACGACGGTCGTATAAATCACAACGCATTGTTATACAGAAAATGGAATGACCTAATGGGATATAAAATTGTGCAAATGAGCTCAAACTCTACCGTAAAATGCTGTTTCTGTGTAAAATAACCCAATAATACACAGAAAGGAGAGTAAGAAAGTACACTTTTAAGAATTTCATGTTTACTTCAGTTGAAGTTATAATCCTAATCATTTTCATGAAGTTACACCCAATTTTTGATATTATTTATGGTCATTATTCTGTAATCAACACTGTGGATACTACAACATGAGTTTGTTTGCTTGCACCATAAACAGACACACTTTTTCATTCTGTTTTATTTCCGACAAACACTTTTTTACCTCGAGGAGTGTTCTGGGACCTGTAGTATTAATCTGCACCTGCAATTACCGCCCGTAACCAAGGGTGTTACTGAGCAGGACTGAAATCATAGTTAAGGATCTAAATCTTCTTCCACCTTTGCGCCTCACAGCAGAAGATGTTCTGCGCGCAAACAGGCAGACTTTGCCGTACGTGATGCATTCAAGTACCAGCTTAAACGGAGAACTTGCTGAATCCGCTTTGTCTTCATTTTGCCTTTGTGTTCAGCCTCCAATAACACTCCTGCCTTGGTTTCCTGCAGGAGGTGTTGCTCACTAACTTTGACCACTGTCCTCGTCCTCGGGCGAACAAACAGCCCGTTTCAAAGGTGAAAGTCCTCTTTAAAAAAAAAACCCATTCTCTCATTTATTTCCAAATGTGACACTGCTCTTCTTGATACCCTTGGGACTTCTGTGTCTGTAGTTCCAGGTCGGTTCCCAACAGCACAGGAGTGTGGCGTTAACCTCTTTTCCATAGCCCTACACGCACACACTCACTCACACACACACACACACACACACACACACACACACACACACACACACACACCCCAAGGTAGCTGTGGGTAGCAGAGCCCCCAAAGCTTCGTCGTCCAGGACAAATTGGTAGCAAGCGGCTCATTTACTCAGAGCCGTCATGAATGGACTGCGCCGTGACTGTGTAAACAAGTGCAAAGACTCCCAAGGGCATTCCTGCATAAATAATGACTCCAAGAGATGTTTGCCATTTGTACCACTCACTGGTTGCAGACATGGGTCAGCTAGTCTCCTCTGTGGGGAGTCTTCGGTAAACAACAGCCGCCATGTCCATTTAACGACTGTGTGGAAAGTTTACCTGTGCAAGGGCTGGTCTCCCAGGCTGGTGGGGGGTACTGGGAATTTATTTGGAAGCTTTTGGTTACAGGCTTTGGCCTAAACCATAGAAGGTAAAGCTTGCAAGCTTACTTCATTATATGTTTGTTGGCTTATGTCCACGGTGCCCAGTTTGAAACAATCCAGAACTCCTAAACCAAAGTCGCAGGGACTCAAAAGTAGTTAGTTTGCCATGTGGACATTTGAGGATTGTGTTTTGTCATCCTGCCAAGGTGGAGATTTTGGTGGCAGGTTAGGAGTCAAAAAGCATTACATGTCCTGTCATTTTGTCTGAGCAAAGGCTTCACAGTCTACTTTAAAAAAACACAAAGCAGTCGTTGAGCACAAGCGTGTTGAAAGCATGATGAACTGCGGGAGCTGCCTGTGGTGGTTGTTGTAGATCACTTTCCAACATGTTGTTTTGTTTGAAATAGAATTTTTCTAATTGTTGGTATTACTGAGTTTCAGTTCTATTATTCTCACCAACCCAAATAAAGTGGACCGAAGCCTTCAACACTCAACATTCTCCGTGTGAATGCACCTGAGGGTGACATTAGAGGGGGGAGTAATGTGGTTGTAAACAGTGCTTTTTGTAAGGGTCCGATTTTGATTTAAGGTTCATTCCAGTGACTTTTAGTTGTGGCATTGAAAACCAAACATGAACTAACAAAAGGAAAAACTAGCATTGAAAACATTTGTATTTGCAGTCAAGCATGATTCTTGCAAACAGAAGGAGACGAAAGATTGGAAGTGCAGAGGTGACAAATGGAAGCACAGAAAAATACAACAACAAACACTGAGCTGGGTTCCGAGTGAGGACTCACTTCGCTCGAAATCCAGACAACACAAAAAAAAACATACAAATGAAGCCAAATGTTTTTACTTCCTGTGAATTTTATGTGATTGATGGATGGGCAGGTCTGGCTCCCGATCGGAAGCATTTTCTGATACTGGTATCGGTATCGGAACAACCCTGGTAGAAAACGTACTCTCAAATTTCCGACATTCAGACTCAGCTTGTCGGGTTGGGTTCACTAACCCGTATTAGGCCTCAGTTTTACGGGGGCTAAGCTGTACCTTGAGATGAACGCTCACATAATGGTGCACTGACCTGACGTCATCTCCGGCTCCATGAGCATTGTGCCTCTTTTGACTGTTGTGACTGCACGTCGGTAGCTGCCGGGGGACTCTGCAGTCGGCTATGTTTTCAGGCTGCCTCCCAGGCTGCAAGCAGCACTCCAAGATGTGTTTCATAATTGTTTGGCATATAGGTTTCTGCTCCAAGCGTGGGTTTGAGGGAGAATGGAAAGCAAGAGGATGTGTCAGTGGGAGAGAAGGGGAAGAAATAAAGAGGAAGACAAAGCAACACCCACTCCTCATTAGCTTCAACATTGCGCGCATCCGTTATCCTGTAAGATAACATTTGAAGAAGATGGAAAAAAAAAAGGAAAGTGGAAGCCCACGTCTACTGCGCCACAACATGGGAAGGAGATATAAAACAAATCTCCACACTTAGACTCTGCCATCTGTTCATCTTGGAGAAGAGCATGCCTTTTCTCCCCTCCCTTAGAAACCATACAGCATGACAAAGTGACATGCCTGGATGTTTTCTTTTTCCTGCCTCCTTTAGCATTTCACTCCTTCTCCCAGATAGTTTGCATATCTAAATCCAGTTTTTGATAGCATATGCAAAATACAATGTGACATAATACAATTTGAGCTCCGTGTGAGAAATGGAATTATCTTGGTTCGTGATTGTCAGCGCCGTGTTACAGTAATCACTTTCTTCCAGGAGCGACGACGTGACTCACTCACAACTTGACCTGCTGTCATTATCTATTCACTCTGACAGTGTTTATGCATTTGGCTTGATATTTTGTTTTCCTTCAGGTGAATTAGAAACGAATTTGGAAATAGAATAAATAAAAGAATGATGAAAAAATGAGTAATCCCTTTGCAAATTGGAACAAGGAGTAAATCCCACCGGCAGTAAATCCCCCCACTGTTTCTCTCTCTCTCTACCAAACGCTGTTTGGATGCTTCAGAGGAAGCTGTCGGTCTTCACAGTGAAGACACGTCATGGGCTGCTTCTCTGTGATCTCCACAGCCAGACAAACTCCCCGGTGGTCTAATTGATACAGGATGTGTTTTCCAGGCTTCCAGCGGAAGGTCACATCACATGAGTCCGACACACTGAGGAGATACACAGAGGATAGCAAAGGTGCGACTTACACCACCGATGACTTGTTGGATGTCGCGGAGATCGTGTATGTTTTAATCTTACCTCACATTCAGACCCGCTGTACCCATTTTGGTTCGTTTACCATCTGATTCGTCATCCGAAGTTTAATGTTGGAACCCGATTCATGTACTTTGGATCAAAAATTGCAGCCAATTTTCCAAAGTTTCTTGAAGATAAACAATCTGTTTGGAAAACAGATTTAAAGAGAGACTCCTCATAACTTCAGAATTTATGGCCGGGTATTAGGTTTGTTAAAACGTGTCAATACAATGCCTGATTTTCACAAGACAATATTTATATTTACAAAACCGTATTTCACTCAGGACCACTATAGTCGCAGAAACTTAGATTCCCATTTGCAGTAAGTTATATTTGGTTGAATGGCTCTGGTCTGGGAGCTCCCTGCCCAAAGCCTAAAGCAGGGAGAGCACACCTCCCTGCCCTTCCATGTGCCTTTATAAAGGAGGAGCTGGGGTGGAGGTGGGTGTCAAAGCAGAGGAAGCAGGAAGAGTCGGCAGCTTGACTTCCGTGGCCTGCCTGAACTAACCCAACTGCTCATTTTTCAATTAGCAATATATGCTAAATTTCTCACTTTTTAATGTTTTAACATCTTAACAAGAGTGGCTAAACTTTTACTGCATAGAAAATAATATGATAAATTATATGATAACAAACATAATGATTTAGGAATTATATTATCAAAGAATAAGACTAACATTCAAACATTCAATACCATCTTCTCATATTTTAGTACTCAATTTAGACAGACACATTTTGGACGTACTCAAAAACCAAGAAATTTATCATTTTAAACTTCTGTATGAAAGTTAATCCTGTCAGTAGCTAATGCAGCATAACTTTCATTGTGCAGATTCACCAGATATGCAAAGAAATATAGGCTAATAAAACCCCAAACTGGCCTCAAGGTGCAACCTTGTCTCTTAGAAACAATGTTCATAGACAACTAATTAGCAACGGCAAATATGTTTACAAGGGAAATGTAATCGCTGCCTGGTTTATGTTCAGGGACAAGGTTTATGTGACTGAATGAAACTACTTTTATGTGCCTCGCTGGAGTCGCAGGGAGGGGGTTGGGGTGGATGGCGAGCATCCAAAATGCAGGAATCTGACACCAAGAATCATTACGTTTCTCTTATAAAAGTATTTGATGTTGCGAAACATAATTTCTAGGAGAGAGGGCTGCAAGGTGAAGCCCACAGCTAGCTCACTGACGGACACACTTACATTATACTTCCTGCATGATGACAATCGATCAAAACAATATATACGGACATAAATATGTGCGCTGTGTTAAAAATCTGTGGACATGAAGGCAAAAAAAACCTGAACAGTTACAAACTGTTTGTATTTCCTCAGTTTCCTGAAAAGGAATCTATAATTTGGGACCAATTGTAGGCGAAATGGAAAGAAATGCCACCGCAGACATGGGGGAGAAGCTAGTTTTATAGAATATGTGCATGCAGCATTAAAGAGACCAAACCTGGCCTGCCAGGTGTGCTGCCAGTTTTCTGAAATATTTTTAAATATTAACCAATACGCATTCACTCTATACGTTACACAGCTCGTATGCTACCAATGTTAGCGAACTACTGTATGCTGTGGAACTAATTCTTTTTTAATGATACAATTACATAATTTGACTACTGACATAGACGAGCAACTAAATTGAATGAAATATTACGTCACAAACTTCCTGTGGCAGACGGTCTGCCTGAAATCTCTCTCGAAAGCTCAAACTTTTCGCTGGAGGCCAATTCCAAACTGAAAAAAACCCGGAAGTTTTCGCAAACGCATCGGAGATCATGGAGGTTCCCCTGAAAAATGAATTCCGGTTGACTCACTTCCACATATTTTCATTAAATATTAAAACTTTGTCTCCAGTATTTTACCTAAAATTGCTACCAAATTACATATTTTCTTCTCAGGAAACTTGGGACATGTGACACCTTTTCAAATAATAATAAACAAGTAATAGAACATGTACAGTGCTGCTGACACACCAGGTGAAAGCATTTCTTAGTAGTCTAACTAATGCTGAAGAATTAAGGAAAACGGCTCAAGGGGGTGCTGATGTTTTAGGTTAGTGGCCGGCCTGGCCTCCGAACCCAAAACGTAACTTAACATCTTACACACTTTTACATTATTGTTAACATGGAATTGGATCTCCTTTCCTCCTGACTGCCATGGATTAAGCGGAGCACGAGTCTCTGTGTTTTGGGCACTGGTTTCTGGGCGATGCACCCCTCCCAGCCGCCTCTGCCAAGCTGTGACACATGGATCATTTTTTGGAGTGTTTGGTTGAAGCCTCGTGCTCTCTCCGCCTGCTTCCACAGCCCGTAAAGAGGACATCCATGAGGACAGGTGTGATTTGCCGTGCAGTTACGCTTCTCTGCTAATACAATTTGTTAACCAGTTGCTAATGTGTATGTGTGTGAATGCACAATATGATCATAATGTTTTCAGGGATTCAGTTTGTTGTCTTGGAGCGTTTCAGTTCACTTTCATTTCATTCTATTTTCATTCGTGTCCTTTGAACTCTCGGCGGCTTTGTGAGGACACCGACGATCGTTGGCTAATTAACTTTTGTTTTATCAAAATAATTAAGAACTTGTTCAAAGAAAGCTTTTCCTTTTATCCTGCCTTGATAAAAAAAAAGAGCCCTGAGCTTTCGACTCATAGAAATAAAGCGATAATTTGCAGGCTCAACTGGTATTTACTGGCTGAGAGTATCATGGCAGTATATAATGGTCCAGCACTATGTACTTCACACTCCAGCCTATTTGTTGCACGGTGACATTGAGGTGACCCAGAAAATTCTATGTCATTAAATGCTTGGAGGATTTCTCGCCGCTGACCGCAGTTTGCTCTCAGCTCAACAACACGACGCCTGTTTCTCGAATGTCATCTTTTCGTCCGTTCTGCTGTAATGAAATTCTACAATTACTGGGCTCTCCGGGCTTGTTTGTTTGGTTTCCCCAGTCTTGCATCACAGTCCCAGCTTTGCAATGAATGCAACCAAATGGGTTTCCTTGATAGCCTCACACAATACAGTTTAATTCTGGTTACACAACATTAGATGTCACTCCAATGTTCTGAGATTAGTTTGATGTGACTGCGCTTGCCCACCACCTAGGTGGACATCCCTATTCGCCTTCGAGTGCGCTTCCACACGTCGGCTTGCATGCTTTCACATCACATTACATCACGTATCCCCCGTAGTTAACCACGGATCAAATGCTTGTGTCATCCGAGTCGGAGATGCTGTCTCAGATAAGCAGATTTAAAGTGTGTGTTATTTGAGCAGAAAAACTGGAGAGGGGTTAGCACTGTGGTGTGATCCTGGCTCTCAGGGGGAGGCTCCCGCTTGTCAGAATGTGCTGTTGCAGGATCTTCCTGATGAAGTCATTAAGAAGTCATTAAGAAACCATTAAGAATCATTAAGTCGGCGAGGTGGCACTCCAAGGCGTGCACAGCGAAGCGCCAGGCATCAGGAAAACTTGTTAATCACGCAGTTTATTTGTTTCCCCAGTGTGAGACTGTAAATACTATGACAGTGTGTTGAAGTGTGCATCCTAATGAAAGTCTGTATTAGCTCCTTTGCCAGTGTGTGAACGCCGTCTCCAGAGGTGCCACTCTCATCATCACACAATGGCTGCGTCCTCGCTAGCTTACTCTCTAAAGCAATAAACAAGACCACACGTTTCTGATTCTGTTCAGTTTTTACCCTTAATCGGCCAAGTGTCTGATTTATAAAATGGCTGTGATGTCAGGGCTTTGTTTGTTCTGTTTTCTGCTTCCGTTTCTGATCTTTGGGCTGCAGGCTCATGGCTGTGCATGGGCATGTGTGTGCCGCCAAGCGTCTGCACTTGTTATGCACATAGGCGTGCCCTTAGTGTTTTTCTAGCTGATTGTCTGTCACGAGAAGCCCCATACTGTGACAGGTCGGGAGGAGGAGGGCGCCGCTTGAAAAACCACTGAAGAGCTCTTATCTTACTCATTAGGTCTGAGCGAGATGTTGCCTTCCCCCATAATTATCTCCATACAGTAAATCTCTCATTAGGAGGTCCCTCCAAACTGAACCCTCGGAGACATGCGGCTATCTCCAGGATGAGGAGGGAGGGACGGAGGCTGAGGTGCTAGTTGACACTGCTATCAGCCAGAATTAAGCTCTGTGGGGGCGCTAGCATAGAAAAAGGTCCTTCACAACAGGAGGTGAGGTTTACAACTTTTGTGTCATTTATTGCTAATGTTTTCCTTTTTTTTCTTTTTAAAAAGAAATAACACAAAAATCCAAAAAAATAACTTAAAGACTTCCAACCGGTTCTCGTCCCAGCTCGTCACATACCGACGTTTTGTCATGCGTCCCTCGTGTCTTATCCTGACGCACAAGCTCTACGTTACTTTGGTTAACTTTAGGCACAAAAACCAAGTGGTTAGGTTCAGGAAATGACTGGTGACGCTTGGTTTCATACAGACAGACAGACTTCCACCCCTCTTGGCACTTCCTCTCTTTGGAAAGTACGCCGCGCTACGTCATCTGTTCAAGTCATCTGAAACTGATGCGGACGGCTTTACGTTGCAGGTACATGAAACCTTTGTGCGTCTGGGTGAGACGCGAGGGGCCGTGACAAAACGTCGATATCTGACGAGCTGGGGATTAGAACGGGCTTCGACTTCATTAGAAAGGAATTAAATTCTGAAGGAACCAATGTTTTCTGGAAGAAAGAACGGTAACATGTCAAAGAGACCAATCCAAATTTCATTGGATTCAATCTACGTTTACATTTACAATAAAGTGTGGCGCTTTGACACAGGAGACATCTCAGTCAGTCAGCGCTGGTATCTTTTATCCACAGCTACAATCTTTTCTTAACTTTAATCAAGTAGTTTGGGATCAGAAAGCAGCCACATGACTCATTTTTATAGCATCGTGCATTTTGGATGCTACCTGCTGGTCGGGGCGTCACATCATGAAACCATTCCTGACCTTCAAAACTGGAGTTTCGTGGAATTAATCTTCACTCAAGGTGCTCTCACTAGCTTTTTCTGAAGTTTTCAGCAGCATCTCACAGCCTTCCATACTTAGGAATTATATAGGATTTAGTCTTGTGTCAGTTGGGGTGTAATTATTTTCCAAATCCACGTTTCGGTTCAGACCTTCATGTTTTTGTTTTGTTTTGTTACATCGACTACAAATTGGAATATCAGGAACACGAAAGAATACTATGAAGGTAGATTCATTGTATAACTTAACTTCATGCAAACTAAGTAATACGTAAATTAAAAAAACATGCAAAGCACTTCTCTTAAGACTGTTATATATTAACTAAGTCCAGCAAAAAGTTAGACGCAGCCCGTGAATGCACCATGCAGAGTGCGGTCGGTCGACAGAAATAGGGAGACAAAACTAAAAGTTTCAGAGACCAGAAAATCGTCTGGTTTAAAGGAGAAATGTGTTGTTTTCTCGGTTTTGGGAACAAGACTGATCTGATTCATTTTAGAGCTTGCAGAATCTCGTCCAGCATCTGGTTCGAAGACGAAGACGTACGCGTCCCCCTGAAAACACCTCAACAGCAGCTCAGAAACAGTCTGGACATCCAGAGCTTCTGTCCAGCTCTGGGGCCCCTAAATAATTTAATGCCCCCACCAAACATCCATAATAAAGAAATAAAGCATGCGGGTCAAACGAAGCGTCTCATGTGATCACAGCCTAGTAAATCTCTGCACAAACTTTTACTGCCGTTCTGCTTCTCCGAAGAACACTGACATAAATGCTGTCAAAAATCTACATGACAGATGGCTCTCAGCCGCAGCTTATGGATCTGCCTTTGTCCACACATTTGGCTTGACACCTCTTCCCGCTGCTTTTCTAGCTGAAAATACAACCCCCTCCTGCTGACCGCATGACCCGGGTCAACCAACTTCTCTCAGGGATTAATCCTTGCAGCGTGTAAACACATTAACTGGCAATTAATATGGTGATTCTGGTCCAGATGTGCTTGTAGAAGAGTTTGGACTTGGCAAGCAGCTTTTCCATATCCATATGGGTAAGCTGCCGAAGCAATATTCCACCTGCTACTGGCGCCCATTATTTTTCACACTGCAAACAAATACCCCAAATGAGAGCCACAGCGTTTGGTTTAGCGGCACTGATGAGGGAGCGTGGGGGGGGGGGTTGGTTGCCTCAGCATTCATATACACCTGGTTAGTATGTGTCGAGACATGGCAGACGGTCTGTTTCTGCTCTTATGTTAATTTCAGTCCTCCCACGCTCGGAACATGATGATGATGTGAGGGTTTCATCAACAGCTGCAACTGTCTGTCGAGTGACACAACATTACTGCAGTATCAGGAGTTTTCTGTCAACTAGTTAAAGTCGACAAACTTTCACTGGTAACGCGGAAGGAAATGATGTAAAACGTGGAAACAGTGAAAGCCTGTAGCGGCGGCTGTGACCTCAGACACACAAACGGACCAGGATTCCTCAAACGAATTGGACCGAATTGTGCTAAATTACTTTTTTTCAGCTCCCCATCGATCCGGCTTATTTTCAAGCCATGTAATTTAATCCTCCTATTACTGGGCCTATATATCATCTTTGTTTATAAAGAAAGGGCGGTCGATAAAAAAATAATACTGACTCTCTTTGAAAATGAATCAATGTGAAACATGATGCTGCAGTATTATCATTCAAAAGCAGTGTGGCGACCTGATCTGCCTCAGATGTACTGACACAGCTTCGGTGGCAAAGGTCTTATCTGCCTGGCAGCATGGAGGCATTAAAATAAAACAAACAGGGGAAAGTAACACACTGAAACAGATAAAACTCCCGCTGCCTGTCAACCAGGAGCCGTGCACTTGGCCGACTGGACGTCAGGCTCGCCTTTTGCTTTGCGGCCCTCCGGCTTCCTCAGTCAGGTGCACGCAGGTCACAGCTGAGATATTGTGTAATGCCTGCTGAGACGATCAGTCGCACCAACCGGCTGCAGAAACAGTGATTGCATGCGAGCTCTGTTCGCTCCCGTCCTCATCAGGGTTTCCGACAAAAAGGCAGCCGCTAATTCCGAATTCAGAGCGGCAGCATAACAAGTGGCCGGTTTTCATGTCACACGTCCTCTGCTGTTTTTCCTCTGCCACAAGAATTGCAGCACTCTCATCATCCACGAGATCGACTCCACGATAGAAATATAAATGTATGCACAGTGTAACGCCGTCCTCATCGGTAAACACCCACATGTGAATGCATTTGTACAGAACCATCGCAGGATTCCCGAGCCGGTTGCATCAGTTCATTATTTCCTCTCTGCCTGCACCCCAGTGTGATTAACAAGCAGGTGTGCGGCAAGACGTAGATCTTTTTTCAATTTTTTTGACATGACACTTGGCCCCTGTGTATTGAAACTCATTAAATGTTCATCTTCTATGTAACAGAATAAACCTCACATGCAGATGTTAATGTTGATAGTTGATAGTTTTCTTTAAAGGCTGAAGTCATTAACAGAACCCCTGAAAAAAGAAAATCAATATTAAAAAAATGTAGATTTAAAAAGTGCCCCAAGATTACGTAGTTAAAAATGTATTTATGTTGTAGTAACTCTATAAGTTGGAAATAATATTTTGTGATATTCAGTATGTAGTATCCAACTTTTTGACTCTTGCGCTCCAGATTTCAGATTAGAAAATGTAGATTATAGACACCGTTAATCGGTTAACTACCAGGAATATTTTTGACCGGTTACACATGTTGGCCTATCGGTTAATTTGCATAGACGGCTTCGTTAGCTAGAAGTCTGGGGTAAAAAATTTTTTAAAAAGCTTCTCCGTCCTTTTTGTATTTTACGTAATTTTGTGTTTATTCTTAAAAATGAACCAGTAAGTTACAGATTAAATAGTTGGCAGGAAATGTGCATCACAAAGAACAAAGAAGCTCTTTATGTGACCAAAAAATGACCAAAATAACGAGTTTATACAAATTATTGTCAGACCTTGTCTCAAGTAAAGTAAGGACAAAAAGGCCAATGCAGAAAGCAGAAATGATGACATGAATCTTAAGGTATTCACAGTGTAGAAAAAGATGGAAGTAGCTGTGAGAAGAAAAGCTACTGTGCAAATGTCTTAAATGCTCTATTTCTTAATGAGAAATTGAAGCAGTGAGTCGAAAAACATTTATCATCCTCTTCAGTAAATGAAAACATAAAATAAACAATGTTTTCACACCACGAGGACTTTGCTACCACCAATATCACACAATGCAATCGCATTGGACAATTCATCAATCAATTAGACTACATTGCTGTAAATTCATGTCTAAAAATGCTTTGCGTGGCGCTTTTAAAGGCCGTGGGGATGCTTTGGCTTAAATTAGACATCAGCGGTAAGAAACTAAAACAGGATAGCAGGCTGCTGGCTGTTTTTCGAGTAACAGCCACAAACCTCCCACTCTCCGCCACATGGGGTCTGTCCCACAGCCCGGCCCGGATGGACTAGTGCTCCCCTGATGGTTGCATCCTTTCCCCTGAGGTCCGCCGTGTGCCGACGGGTAAAGGGGAGCGATGCACTAGCAGACGCTGGCCACAGTTGCTCTGCCTGGCATGAGCATCGTGTTGGCTCTGACCAGGCCCGAGTCTTCCAAGAGCTCTGTCTTTTCCGGCCGGCCTGAGCGGCCGCATGGGGCCTGGCATGCTGCGCGTGAGCTTGGCATCCCGGACAAACGACAGGAGGTGGAGGCATCCTCGCTCTTTTCTCTCTCTCCTGATGATCTGCTCCAAGGACGATTTCGCTTCTCTCAAAACTGGCTGCGGTTACGCACGCCACAGCAGCAGCGTTTACAGACCTTCAAAAGGAATAGAATAGAACAAAAAGGAGCTGAGGGGGGAAAAAAAGGTTTGACTTGCTTCAGTCGGGTTGAAGAATCACATCCAGGCTAATTACATTGCATTCTTGTTTGGACGCATTTGCATGCAGAGAGGGCATGTACAATCTGTGGTCGGGCCTTGGCCTCTGTGCTTAAAAGATAGAAAGTATATGCCAGATTTTCCCCATATGTGCGAATGGTGGAATATGAAATAACGGCATGTTTGTGACTGCCGGGGTGACAGTATCCTGATAATCAGGCTCAATCTGTCAGTCTGACGTTGAGTTTATCGCCAATTTCTGCTCGGGAGGGGTTGTTTGGATGTAACCAATCAGCAGTGATTAGATTGTAATATTAGCCATGTTCTAAAACAACGAGGTAAAACGTAGAAAATTGCTGTCTCATCTCTTTATGCTTATGTTTATTCTTTAGGCATTATGTTTTCAGGTTGTCCATCCGACCGTCCCGTTCTTGTGAGCGTGATATCTCAGGAACACCTTGACGAAAATTCGTCAAATTTGGCCCAAACATTCACTTGGACTCAAGTACAAAGTGATACGATTTTGGTGGTTAAAGGTCAAAGGTCAAGGTCATTGTGACCCATTAAACACACTTTAGTCATATCTTAAGAATTCATGTGCTAATTATGACAAAATTTCACACAAACTGTGCTGATTGTTTAGATCTCCTGTGCTGCCGAGTTAAATTTGAATCATTGTAGTCACCACAAGCTTTGATTTTGTTCACATTGAGCTTCAGGTGATTGTTGTTGTGACAGTTAACTCATCGTAAAACACACTTCATTCAAAACGAGACATAAACGAAATGAAACTCACCAAAACCGTCCTTGATTATAAAACACGTCTCAAAGTTTAGTAGAGAAAAAAATTGCAATACAAAGCACATTTTTGAAATCATCCACCACTTCCAAACATGTTTCAGACATCATCACATTGTCACATATTTAACCTTGTGATTTCTGAAGATGGGGAAACCACTGAAGAGTCATTTAAAAATGAATACATGCATACATAAATATAAATAAAATCATAATTTGTGCCAAAGGCTGCATGTTTTTCTTCCACATTTTTACACTAATGCATCGCAAAGCTGTGCAGCAACATTCAAGTTTATATTGTTGCATTTCCAGCAAAACGTCTCAGCTAAGAAGTCCGCTAAGCACCTCTGAAAGAAAGTTAAACCAACTGAAAACTAACTTCCTGTGCGCTCCAGCTGCCAAGTGGAATCCAGACAAGCAGAGAAACCCTGCTGCCAGCTCTCTGCAGCCTGGAGGTAAACTGAGTGTCACTGACATCAACTCTAAACCCTTTCTACAACTGTCTCATTGTGTTTTCTATTATATCATAATGAAAGTTAGAAGCTGCGAAAGGTCAGAAGGGACCAGTGTTGTGAAGAGAAACTATCCAACCCTTCCTGCTTATTATTCACATAGCTTAAAAAAAACAAAAAAAAAACCCCTCACGACTCCGTTATATGAATTACATCTCCATCACTGTTTCCTGTGTGTCAGCATTATGGTATTGGTCTCACACTGTGGCTAATGAGCTGGAAGCTCCACACTCTCCACTTCTCCCACCACAGTGACTGACCAACTGGAGATTTGAATCCTAACAACGTCCTTCAGGCATCACGTGACCGAGAGGAAGGCTTCTCATTTCCATGCGGAGCTCTGCGGATGGCTAGTTCTCTGACCGCCCCGGCTGATGAAAATAAAGGAAACTGTATTTTAAAGCAGCACCCTTCCCATAACCCCCATAATTCATGCTGTTTATGATGTAAATATTTCAGAGAGGTGAGATGACCCCACAGCATGGCAAAGGCCATTAATAATCATAAAAAATATTAACCGCCCCCTCTGTGATTAATTGCATGCACTTTGCATAATGCTTTGTTTGCAGTGAGCTTTAAGTAATTTACTATCAGCAGACCAAACTGTCAAAGTAACCAAGGCTGCTTCAAAGTGATTTTTTTGTCCCTGTATCAATAGTTATTCTACAGGTATCTCTGTACAGGCTCAAAGGTGGAGTCAGAAAGTTATAACACCAAGAGCTGTGCGTCTATAAACATGCATTACTGCAAATCGCAAGGAGAGATTCATCAGTAGCCATAGTGCTAGTAGTGCTAGCATGCTCCGTATCACAGGTGATGAGTTCAGAAAATCATAAAACTATAGGATCCAATAATTAGCCAGGCCGATAACCGCCGAGTACAAAGCAGATCATATACACACATGTTACTATACAGTGTGTAGAATTTATTTCTATACATCTATTCCCAGAGAACTTGATATATAAGTACATTTAATATCAGATACTTTAAGTTCTTTTCATCTTGGTGACTTTTACCAAAGTAATATTTTAGTACAATATCTTTACTTTTACTCAAGTAATCTCGTAATCTAAATCTAAAATTTGAAACCTCATTGATCATTCACTACTGAAATAAATTAATTTAAATTTCAAATTCAGTGGTTTAAACTTTGGATCAAAGATGTGAAAGACAAATCTGAATCAACGTGCTTAAATAACACGTCGTGATGACATCCAGCTTTTTTTTCTTTTCTTTTTTTTTTCCTGTGAAGGCTAAATCTGATTATTGTTTACCGAATGAATAATGGAATGCATAAAAAGCAAAATTAAGGTTTACAAATTCAAAAAGAAATAGTGGTGGAAAATTAAAGTAGCACAGGCCGAGATGTCAAGATAAAGTTCGTATTACTGCATGATACCTCTTTGTTAGACCCCTCCCTGCCCAGTAAACACTGACATTTTTTGGAATTTCACCAAAAGTAAACTGATTTGAGTCAACTACAACACAAACTGACATCATCTAACCGTCGTAAAACTAGAAATTCTCCGGAATTTTAAATCAAATACAGCATGTGCAGGAAAGTATGCTAAGATAAGCTAACGATGTCTCGACAACCCCGATTCCTAAAAAGTTGTGTGAAACAAACAAAAAACAGAATGCAATGTCGTAATCCCCTTTACACAACCATGTGTTTGACAAAGTGCTGAACCTCTCCCCGTCCTTGTTTGTGAACGACTGAGCCTTTTGAGGATGCAACTTTCATACCCAATCATGAAACCATCACCTACCTTCCTTACTTACCTGTGGAATGTTCCAAACAGGGGGTTTTGGAGCGTTCTACAACTGTCCCAGTCTTTTGTTGCCCCCGTCCCAACTTGTTTGAAACATGCTGCTGGCGTCAAACTCAGAATAAGCATATATTTACGAAAATCAATGATGAGGTCAAACATTAAATATATTGTCAGGATTTTGATTCCAAATCAAAAATCGATCAAAATGAGCTTTCAATTTCACATCCGGCACACGTCCAAAGACAGCTGGCTTACCAGTAGCCTGCGGCTACATTTCCAAACTAGTGTCAGAAATGTTGGGTTTATTTTCTTTTTCACAGATTTTTTTTTTTTTTTTACTGATTTGTTTTACTCGGAACAGATTTGAGACACAAACTGAATTTTTATCTCTTGTTTCTTGTTAAGTCGTGAAGGGGTGGTATGATTTTGTTGAACTCTGGAATCTTTATTTTTGCTGAATCATTCCTGCAAAAAAGCCACGAGTATAAAGTCAAGCTGACAGTTTTCAGGGTATAAAAGCAAAACCTGTTGATCTTGAGCATCAGCATAAGTGCTTAAAAGAAACGTTTAAATTGAATCATGGATTTGGAGAATTGTGACTCCCTATATATTTAAAGTGTTTTCAATTGAGATTATGTCATAAAGGATTATGAAATTATCACAAATTATTTATGTTTCACACAGCATCCCAACTTTTTTTTGGAATCAGGGTTGCAAACAATAAATTTGTTGAGTTAATCAACTCATTCGGAAATTATCAAAAAACTAAATTATTTAAGTTAATCCAATTACATTTTATTAATGATAGAAATTAGTTGATTTTGTGTAACTTAAAATACAACCTTACATTGTACTCGTATGCCGTGTCCCTCTGAAGTGGCGGCTGTGACTTGTTGCATGTGTACACACACCGGATTATGCTGTCCTGTATCTTTTTTAAAGCAGCCTCTGCTGTCATAAAATGCAACAGCGGCACACAGTTACATTCGGTGGTAAATCTGCTGGATTGTTTTATGGCACAAAGACAGATAGCTTCACAGCCCAAAACAGGAAGCGCGTATTGTTCTCTGGGTGTATTCAGAGGGTGAGCATCAAACACAGGTGAGCCGACTCGGTGTTTGTTTGTGTCCTTGTGGCAAACGATCCTTCCAGGCTATCTCGGAGAAAATTGAACAGAGAGAAGCAATCCTTACACTTTGAGAATGGGCTGTGTGCTTGACATCACACGTGTGACCAATTAAAAAAACCCAGCTGTTGTTTCTCCCATCCGTCTGAGGCAGCTCTGTATATTATGGACCGCTGCAGTGTTTGGATGTGTCATTCTCACGATGAATCACCGAGCTTCTCATTTGTTCTCATCACCCGAGTTGCTGTCTGATTTATCCTCATCCGTTTCTTGTCCTCATGTTCTTTTGTTGTCGTATCCTAACAATTAAACAACAAAAACAAGTTTTTAGAAAGACAATTATTGCTGGAAATGGGATCCTAAAGCAAGAATGTGTAACTTTTGAAAGTAGAAATAACAAAATCTTCATTTTAAAATAAGCAAACTTAGTCAATTTAACACACTCAGGACCAGTCCTTCCGGAGCGCACCGGAACAACGCTCCGCCACCAGTTAACATAATCTGTTTGAAAATTCATATTCAATTTTTACATTTGAAGATCCAATCATCACTAAAGCGTATCTCATGCAAGGGAGCCAAATGAAATATAAATCAAATAAAATCATACTTACTTACAAAATAATCTTCGCTAACGTGTGCTGCATCCGCAATGAAAGCTAGCTTAAACCTGCAGTGAGGAACTTCTGTCTCCCTCTTCTGGCAGTGAGAGTAATTACACAAACACTGTTGACGTGCTTGACGTCACCGGCTCCAACATACTTCTAGTTGCTGTAGCCTGTAGTCCATACTGAAGCCTACTCCATCGCTACGGTTGCTCCACCCTTCTGCTCTGGAAAATTTCGGGCCAGCTTAAAAGAAAAAAATCACGGACTCTGGCATATACAGCAAATGGTTTGACATGGTGTGTCATTAAGTGACAAAGCAGCATTCTAAGTTATTAATAACTTACAGACACATTGCGTGAAATAGTCTTTAAAGACAGAGTTAATGTTTTTAATGAGCTTTAGCTAGCTGTGGCAGATGTTAGCTAGCTGTGGCAGATGTTAGTAAGCTGTGGCAGATGTTAGCTAGCTGTGGCAGATGTTAGCTAACTGTGGCAGATGTTAGCTAGCAGTGACAGATGTTAGTAAGCAGTGACAGATGTTAGCTAGCTGTGGCAGATGTTAGTAAGCTATGGCAGACATTAGCTAGCACTGGCAGCGTTAGCTAGTAGTGGCAGATATTAGCTAGCTGTGGCAGCGTTAGCTAGCTGTGGCAGATGTTAGTAAGCTGTTGCAGATGTTAGTAAGCTGTGGCAGATGTTAGTAAGCTGTGGCAGACATTAGCTAGCAGTGGCAGCGTTAGCTAGCAGTGGCAGATGTTAGCTAGCTGTGGCAGATGTTAGCTAGCAGTGGCAGATGTTAGTAAGCAGTGGCAGACATTAGCTAGCTGTGACAGCGTTAGCTAGTAGTGGCAGGTGTTAGCTAGCTGTGGCAGATGTTAGTAAGCAGTGGCAGACATTAGCTAGCTGTGACAGCGTTAGCTAGTAGTGGCAGATGTTAGCTAGCTGTGGCAGATGTTAGCTAGCAGTGGCAGATGTTAGTAAACAGTGGCAGATGTTAGCTAGCTGTGGCAGACATTAGCTAGCTGTGGCAGCGTTAGCTAGTAGTGGCAGATGTTAGCTAGCTGTGGCAGATGTTAGTAAGCAGTGGCAGACATTAGCTAGCTGTGGCAGCATTAGCTAGTAGTGGCAGGACACGTTTATCTGGTGAGTTTAAAATGTAACTGGTCATTAAAATTATGCAATTTAATTTGACATGTTTTATTTATGTAAATTCTTGAACACATCTAGATATTAAAAATAACTATCTTTGTAAATTACAATAATATTAACATAACCATTTGGCATTATCACTGCCTCCGCGGCATACTGGGTGGTGCTCAGAGATTACAGCTGGTGTAAAGCACCTGGAGTCATGCTTTACAGGAGAAAATTATCAAATGCAGGAAATGGTGTAGAGACTGCAGTGCCAATTACCTTGAACATTGCACTGTTTCTTTAAAGTCATTATGAGCGTTGAAGCAATTAGTCAATGATTGATTTGTTTATTTTGACAATAAATTGTGTATGTCATGTAGTGTCAGGTGTTTTAGCATTTTCTGACTTCACCTTCTTTTAAATTAATCAATCACAAACATAATTGAGAAATCAGGCAGAGTCACTGGTGGAAATAATCACTGCTTGGCGCAGGAGTCACTATACCGACGACAGGCTGAGCCTCAGGTTGACAGAGTCACCGGCGCATTGAATCAAGCCAGAGACAGACAAAACTGACCAAACAAAGGGCTCCTCTAGTGGAACACTTCAAGCGCTGGCAGTCAATAGCCTTATTTGATGTAGATTCCTGAGAGGCTGAACTAACCCACAGCCTGAGTGAAGCATCCTGGCTACAAACCACTGCTATCACCCCCACCCTCTCTCTCTCTTTGGACGAAGACAATACATCTTGTGGCCTTGTGAAACAGGTGCTGGCAATTTAGCCCCCGACCAGCAAGACATAACGTTTGATTGGAGTGGAGCCGGTTCAGATTGTTCCCTTCCAATTGAGCCACACGGCAGCTGACATTTTCACAGTATTTTATAAAAGCCGCTCTTGATTAGCGAGGCCTTACCACAATCTTTTTATTTATTCTCGGCGGCAGAGAAGCATTAATTCACAGTAATTAATGAACAAGCGGTGGAGGGGCCTGGGAACAGCTGCCTCCTCTGGGAGGCTGGAGGAAGGGACTCTTCCCTTCGCCCTGATTAGATGCACTCCATTTCCAAGCTCCCCATGACACTTTTACTGTCTAATGATAGCTGCATGCTTTAGTGCCGTACCTGGGTTTTATGTTGTACAACATATTGGAAAGAGCCGGAGCGGTTTTGGCTTCCTGATTACTTTCTTTGGGAATACACAGTGCTGTGGTGTCCAGATTTTTTTTTTTTTTAATTGTACGGACGGTGCATCATAATAATGTTGTTTCAAGGCCGTACAGTGCAGCATACTGACCAATTTATGAATAATTAAACTTAGCATGCTCTGTCCTGCAGCCACGGTGATAAAAGTGAAATTCACAACAACTGATCAGCGTCAAAACTGAGATGAAAGTGCAAAAAAAAAAATCCACTTTCAAAATATGATTTCAAGCAGCAGCTGCAGCAGACGTGTTATGAGTCCATTTGGAGTCGTTCAGTTTGCCATCCATCTTGTAATGTGCTCGTTCCTGCATCAAGATTTTTTTTTAAATTTAGTTCAGAGTCATTTTGTTGTCTTCCAGCCGTTCCCTTCTCATATCCTCTGTCTTTGGCTGTCACTCGATTTTAGTCAGACGGATAAGCTGATCTCTTTTATCCACACTTGATCTTTTTCTCTTTCATCACCACGTCTTGATTTTTTTTTTTTCCCCCCTGACATTCTTCTTCCTTCCAGTTGGCTGGCCATAGAGCTCTGCTTTATGAAAACAGTTAAGACTTGAAAGGCAGGAGTGAGGTGGCGTTGAGGGGGGGGGGGGGGGGGGGGAA
>JBBPCS010000745.1:0-27697 GCA_037974645.1 Hollardia meadi | reverse complement strand
CTGCTAACATGGAGGGGGAGGGGTTAATGAGCTATACTGCAGCCAGCCACCAGGGGGCCATCCAGATGTTTTGGCTTAATTTTTTTGTCCATCTTTATTTTACAGTCAATGGTTTAGATAAAAGGTATTAGGGTTGAGTGTTAATAATTTAAGCACCACCCACTTCTGTTTAAGCCCCGCCCAGTTAAGAACAGGTATGGATGCAGATGATTTAGTTGGTTGAACAGCATCTCTCGTCTATCGAGCGCTCTCCTTAATTCCTTCACCTCCTGTCAGCTGGGAGAAGACACACGTCCTGTACGGGCAGCTGCTCGATTGGCTCAGATACCTGGTCGCCTGGCAACCCATCATCATCGGCATCGTCCACGGGATCAACTTCTCCCTGGGCCTGGAATAGAGCCCTGAGGAGCGCCGCTCTAAGTACGTCCTGTGTGAGAAACGGCCAGCTGTGATTCAGGCTGCGTCTGACGTCTTTTGTTTCCTTGGTACGTCGACTGAGCGCTCGCTCGGTTTCCAGCAGAGCGGTCCGAGGCGGTCCGGGTGTCTGTGTGCAGAGGACACCGATGCCAAAACTGCTGCCAACCTGAACATAAACAATGGAGCACACATCCGGAATTTGTTCATTTCAGAACGAAGCTTATGGAAATGTTGCTGTCATGCATGTTGTTTTCATTGCCATACATCATACAACAGTTCTTTAATTTGTTTGACACGCCGCACTGCTGGTTCTGTTGAACCTGTTAACCTGTTTCATGTAACTTTGTTTATTACACAGGTTTTATTCGGGACGTCTGTTCTCTTTTAATTTGTATGAGTTAATGGTCAACAGCAGTCAGTATCACTGTCACTGCAGCCAGAATGTAAACTGTCAAGACTTAAACTCACGATAAATACCGGAGAGTATAAAGAGCCCGAGAACTGACTGCGATTGTTCCAACATATCGGCGTTTAACCACCCTCCAAACATTCATGAATTTAGGTTTGTTTGCTGCAACAGGAAGAAAGCTTTCTTCAGTCAAATCAAATTCACACTGCTTTTGTTATCAAACTGCTGCTAATATTAACTTTGTATTTATTAAATATTTATAAAACCTCTTCAGTGTGTCGGAGTTCATACATGTACCTGAAACAATGCGGCTCTTTCATTCACTCAATGACACTGCTGTGTTGTTAGTGCTGAGGTGGGACTCTTATTTATATATATATATTTATATATAGGAAGTTTTGCAGTAGGGCTGGACTGGTGTCAAGTACTTTGATATGAAGTCAAACACTGGACCGGACTGCTATACTGAATTTTACCACTAGGTGTCAGACTTGACTCAGCAGCCGCTCTCATTGAGCCCATGAATGGGAGTGTGGCAGCACCACAATCCATCAGAACGACTGTGACACATGATGTTTTTATTTCTCACAACAACCATCAGCTGAACATTAGTTTAACATCAAAATAAGAAATAAAATCAGACAGACAGAAATGTTTCACTGTAAAAGCCTTGAAATTAAGGATTTCGGTCCGATTTACATGGGAAGAAAAAACACTTTAAAGACGACACAGCTAGCTTAGCGTTAGCCTGCAGCTGCACTTCCGGACACTTATTCTGTGTACGAAGACCAGCTGACGTGAACGGGCGACGGCATTGGAAAATTTGGGTTCCTTCGTTGATTTGTTTGAGAAGATGTTTTACTGGAGACAGATTTGAGAAACCGAACTTTGTAACGAGCTGAATTTCTATCTTTAAATAAACTTCATAAGCGTAAAGATAATTTTTTCATCAGTCTACAATAACATGCAACATTGGTATCGCTGAGAACTAAAAATCCTGTGTTTCCCAATGAACATAAATGCACCGTGATCCTGACGATGGGACTCCGACTGTTTCCAGGTAGAATTTGCAGACGAGCGTCACATTTTACAGCCGCACTGACATAAATCTCTACTCTTGCTCAAATATTTCAACCAGGCTCGTTATTTTCAGCCCAAAACAGCAGATTTTTAGTTACTGCGTTTCTATCAGGACCAGGATTGTGTTGGACCAGCAGGACCTCAGAACACTGATCAGAACAGAACCAGAACACTGATCAGGGAGCAGCCACATTGGTTGAGTTACACTGAATCGCTATGGTGAGACTTGGGCGGATTCTGTGGTCTTTGTCGCCATCTGGTGGCTTTATTGAAGTATTGATAACTCTAACTGGACTCTTCTATATAGCATGGAGCTTTTCAGCCATATATGATATTGATAGATATTCATTCAGTTTATTACCATTTCAATGTTTTTGGGAGATTTATTCATTTTATTTGTTACATGGCTTTTTGCAAATAAATAGTCTTTTGAAGTAAAACTCACAGTAAACAGTAAACATGGCTAAAACGGAGGGTGCCTGAGGTCACCTTTTTATAAATTGTATCATAAATGGGGTTTTTTTGGGTGTATTTTCATCAAAGTTACAGTTACAGTTGTAGTCAGAGACTAGGAGAAGACATTCAGTTGCAACATTATAATTTAATCTTGGTTTTGGTCGTGATATTAACTTTTCAAATTAAAAATATACGAGGCGAGGATGAAAATCTTACTGTTTTCCTTTATTGCATCTTTGTTAGTACTGGATTGGTAATAGAAATAGGTTTGTTTACAATAGATTCATATTCCTCAGCTCCTTACCTTTCACATGAGACCAGAGAAATATATTGTTATTATATTGAGGAGTTATTGCTGATTAATTTTGGGTATGTTGTTGTTTAAGCCGTTTTTCCTTGTGATGGGGTTAAAGTAGAATGTGAAAATGTAAATGACGGCTTTGATCTGTCGATCTTTACAAACCCAGATCCAACAGTTTGTTTTTTTCAGTGTTAAAAAAATGGAAGGTCAAATTGAATCGTGGGTTTGGAGAATCGTGAACGGATGTCATTGAAGTGAACACCAGGAGAACCCAAACTGGTTCCTGCACTTCACGGCCTCGGTAAGCCAACTTCTCATCTCTGTTTATAACATTTGAAAAACAAAGTGTTTTCATATAAAGCACAATAAAGATGTTTTCATAGAGAAGCTGAAACCACTCACTCATGCCTGTTTTCACTGAGAGAATACGGTTTGTAGGTGAGAGAATGTTATTATTGAGTCTAACATCGAGGAAACAAATTTTATTTTCACATTTGTATTGATTTGCCCCACTATGTAAGATAAGCATGTTGTTGTTAGAGCAGAATAACTTTATTGTGATGCTCTTGAGAGACGACACACAACATAAACCGAGACTGTAAGCTTGTTTTCCAAATGCAGGTCAGGACTTTGATTGGACTGAGAACCTGTGTGGAGATCCAGGAGAATCCAGTGGAACCCAGAATCTGGAGTTGGTTCATCCTAATACAAGCAGTGATCACAATGTTTTATTTTGAACCAAAATACTCACTAATACTAAAACAACATTGCGCACCCAAGCAATGATGTTTCAGTGTTTAATGCTTTAAAATTGTTCTACTAACAGGTTAATTGAGTGATGCTGCAGTAAATCTAAATCAGCCTGTTCTACTGGGAGCTGTTGCATTGTCATTTCTGCTTTGGTGTAAAGAGGAGACAATGTAATATATATGTACATAAAGTATTTTTTGATATTTATTATTTAAACACAAAAATCATTTGAGTCGATCAAACTCTTGATTCTAAAAAGGTTGTAAGAAAGCCGAATGATCTGATTAATTCAGTCCATTCTCTTCTATATTACATATTTACAATGAACAAATGGGAGGTGACGAAAACTGCTAATTTCAAAATCAACCTGTCAGATTTTCAGTTTCAGGAAGTTTAGGGTTTATCGGACATATCCTCCCCCGACTCCAACATCGGTGAGGTGTAAAGGGAGGGGGTTTGATGATCTGTAAGACTTCGTTTAAAGCACACTGAAGCCTGAAGACTTTATTCTTTCAGCCCACGTTAACATTTGCTCATTTGGGACAGTAAATTGAAGTTCTCCCGCTGATTTCTTCTCGTCTTCCTGCTCCTCCTCTTGCAATCCACTGCTGCTTTTCTTCTTTATTCTTTTCTTACACGTCCTTTGTCTTCCCCTCTCAGTCATCCTCCTCCTCTTCTCCTCTCAAAGCGTTGCGGAGACTCCTCCAGAACTCCCCGACCCTCTCCTCCTCCTGAGGCCACTCCAGGTAGGTGGTGGAGCTCATGAGTTTGCGCAGTTTGCAGAAGCGTTTGGGGATGTCGTCCTTGGACAGCGGTTCCAGCAGGATCAAGATGGCCGGGTCTCTGCCTGCGTTGCCATCGAAAAGCCAGAAGTGGGAGAAGTCCAGCTCGTAGCGGCACCAGTCAGACCGGACAAAATTCTCTGAGAGGACGAAGATGGTTCGCCGGCTGCGCTCCATGGCGCTCATGATGTTGTCCACAATCCAGTGTCCAGGAAGGAAGTCCCGCTTGTGGAGGCACAGGGTCAGAGGCCGGGGTCTTCTGGGATTCTGCCAGTCTTCATCATTCTCCCTGTAGGAGCACAAACCAGAGCGTAAAGTATGTTTCCCCAAAGGTTTAGACTTTATTTTAGGGGTTTACTGGGCTGGGACAGACAAGACTGGGACTGACGACTTACTGTATATGCTTCTAATTTAGTAATTTAGCTTCTAATCTAAAGTCATTTTTCCAAACAGAACACCTGAACTTACCATTACTTCCCATTAATCCACATTTCTAACAGAATTTCCATTTGAGGTTTCACAACCATACATTGTCACAAAATTCTTAGCTAGTTTAATTTTGTTGCTAAAGTAGCAGCGGCACCACATTTTTCAACTTACAGCTAAAATAAACAGCATCTACAGTCCAAAACAAGCGGCCAATTACTGCAAAACTGTTGTAGCAAAAGCCACATTAATGGAGTGCCTTGAAAGCTAAATGGTTAGCCAGCTGGCGACCTTTGTCACATGTCATACCTCTCTTTCTCCCTGTTTCTGATCAGTCATTATCCAGTGAAGACAAAAAATAACCTCAAAAATAATCAAAACAAGCAAAAAGCCCAATTACTTCCTGGACATGCACATGTGGTAAATACTTGATGAAATTTGTCAAACTTTAATTCAGATTTTTGATGAGAATTTCTTGGTCCTTGGCCAGTGGCCTAACTTTCTACTATATCTCATTGAAATCTGGGAAGTAGCTTTGTAGCTTTTGAGGTAACAGACACAAAAACGTAATGTTATCAGTTTTAATGTTGATGTTACCTTGGCTCTTCCAGTTCAGGCACCAAGAAGTTTTCCACCCAGCTAGCATCTCTCTCGCTGTAGGACACAAAGGCGTCAAAAGATAACAACGCCTCTGAACCCGCTCTATCTCTGTGTCGTCGTTGTCGTTGCCGGGAGCTTCGCTTGGCCTTTAGCCACGCCCACGTCATCTTGAGGTACCAGAACGCGTGGAGGCGCCACAGCAGGACACACACCAGAATGGCGACTAACAGCGCCACAGCACAGCTCACAGACACAAACAAAACCCGGTGGCAGTCAACAACAGAGAGGCGGACTCTGCCCACCAGCTCCCCCTGCAGGTGGAGAGGAGAGTCGCAGACGTAGCTCTCCTCTCTATCTGTTAAATGCACGTCTCCGCCTGCTTTGATGCCTGACTGGAGGAAGTCGACAAAGTCACAGGAGCAGACAAATTTGTTGTGACCCGCTTGGAGGCTCTGGAGCCGCCTGTAGGACTGGAGGTCTGAGGGGCCAAACATGTTCAAGGTGTTTGACTGTGGGAGAAAAAGGATGGGTCACACTGAGGAATACTAAGAGGATTGGAAGAAGAGACGGGAGATGTGATTGGTCCTTACCTGTATTGTCAGTGTTTGCAGGTTGGGGAACAGCCATCCAGGGGGCAGCCTCAGAAACTTGTTCCCAGAGAGGTGGAGTTCTCTCAGGGCAGGCAGTGCCAGAAAGAAGTCTTTGAGATCATTGTTGCTCAGATCCAACACCTGTACATAAGAAAGTAGAAGGCAGAAGTGGTTTATCAATCTGTGATGGTGTCAGGTCTGTCGCTGCTATATGGTCCACTCTCAGTACCTCCAGAGCTGCAGGTAGACAGGCAGTGATGGTTGTAAGTTTAGCCCTGGAGATGTTGAGGTATCGCAGGGTGTAGGGCCAGGAGCAGCCCAGGGGCATGGAGCTGTATCCGTTCCTGCTGATGTCCAGGTGGGTCAGTTTGGACAGCTTTGCTACCAGCCGGCTCACGGTGGACAAAGACTAGACAGCAGAGAGACAGAAGCAAACAGTTTCTTCTTCAAACCCAGAAAGTATTCTGGATTTTTACACTACTCAACCTGTGAAAGCTATGAAAAACATTGAACCAAGAAGTAGCTCTCCAAAAATCAAATGGACAGTTTAAGTTATAGTTAGATTTTGCATTTTCCCTCCCAAACAGTTTTCGTTAAAACTGAAAGTGCACTAAACCTGGGATCACTTGTAACTGTTATGTAAAATCTTATCATAACTGATATAAAACCAAAATAAAAAGGTTTTACTTAAAGTTTCATGAAGGCACCTTCAGAGCGTTTCCGCTGATGTTTAGAACACGGAGGTCCCTCAGCGTGCCGTCTCCATCGCACAGTGTCTCCGCCAGAGTCATGTCAGTCAGCAGGTTGTCGGACAGGTCCAGGTACTGCAGGTTCTCCAGCAGGTGGGATGTGCGACAGGGCATCACAAACACCTGAGGGTACAAGAGTCGTAATAAAATGTGGTACTAAGTGCCTGGAAATGACAGTCATAGAAGTGATAGTCTGCAATAGTCACCGTTTCATAAAAAGGTGCTGTTATCCCCATATCTATAGATTAATAGATGACAACCCTCGTTTCACGCCTCCTGTGATTGTACCGGGATTGTGTCGGAAAACACGAACCAGTTTTTACATCATTGTAGCTTGGTTTAATCCTTATTAATAGCCAATGTTAATGTGATTTTTCCAACTTTCTCGCTTTAATATCTAAACACATCTACAGCATTAGATCTGTCCATTGCCCATGGACCTCTATAAAGCTGGTACATACTTGGAATGGGTGGTGCTTAAACCATAACTGGGCAGGACCAACTCGAAGTTGATTTAAGCCTGAAATTGAAATGATCAGAAATTGCTATATTTAATTTTTATCCGAAAACTATTGACTGACCAGCCTCAGAATTGAGCATCAGATCAATGTTTTTGATCACGAGAGTAAGAGAACCATTTACAGAACAAGTTTTTGACAAATTAATAAAGTTCAGATATTCGGAAGTGGTAGATATTTTAGTAGTAGTTTAGTGAGTTAATATCAACACTATTGAATGTGGTGTATTGATTAGCTACCTCTTGTTACATACACCTTGTTCGTTACCTTGGCATTTATGACGGACACCTTCCTGGGATACTGCAGAAGAAATCCCAGCTGGAGAAATGAGACAAACTTAAAGACGTCCAGCACCACGACGTTTCGTACGAAGAACTCCTCGATACTTTTATGATCGGTCCAGCTGGCTTTCTCCCACCTAACACCAAACGAAAAACGACAAACCATTAAACTCTTCATGCAGTCATCCATTGAATGCATGGTTGAACTTTGACAGTTTACATTTACCAACTGCTGAGATGCTAACCGAAACATCACTTTGTTTCTGGTTCAAACGTCAACAATTTGTTTATGAGTTTGATTAGCATTGCCAACTTTTGTGATTGGTTGTGCGGTATGCACATTCACAGTCGATTCATGTCTGTGTTTGGCTAATGATTGGTCCACCAAACATTCTGCTGCTTTCCCCCACTCACTAAGTAGCGTCAGTCCAGATATGATAACACAGTCACTGAGAAATATTGGTGATGCTGTTCAAATGACAGGACCTAATGTCTGCCCAAAAACTCTCTAGATTTGTCTAAAGACGAGCTGGTCACTAAGTTATCGAAACTTTGATTTTGATAGATCAAGCTGGCATGGCTTCCTACCTGCCCTCGCCCGTCAAGGTGATGTCATCCATTGAAAAGGAGGTAATCGGCACGCCATCAAACACCACCAGGAAGTCAACAATGGCCTCATCAGACACCGAAAGGTTGCGGAAGGTTATAAACCTGAAGAGTGCCGTTGTGGAGGAGTGACTGGTTGGTTTGTTTGCCAGAATGATTTGTTTTGTTACATTTTTACACAAGTTAACCAACAAAACTTCAATAGTGAATGTAGCCATGTCTCATGTTTTCAATTCCATATTTTAAATGGCAAGAAAAAGTTTAAAATTTTAATTTAGGTTAAATATATATTTTGAACATTAATATAGCAGCAAACAACAATTTGTTATGTAAAGATACAGTGGAGTAATGATGTCACACTGCCTCTGTGTGTGTTGTAATCTGAGCTTTTCTGTTCTTTGTTTTGGTAGTCAGGACGACCGCGTGCATGTGAGTCTCTTTCCGTCCTCATGTTCGTTTACAACGTGGCCGCCTGGTAAGAAACTTTCTCCTATTACACCTGAGCACTTCACTACGGAAGAGGATTGGGTACCTTTTTCTCAGAGTTTAAAGAGAATCCTGAGTTAGATTTATGTGAAAAAAAAGTCGGAATTCTGAGATTAAAGTTGGAATTTTGAGGGGAAAAAAAGTCAGAATTCAAATAAATTTTTCACATGTAGGCCTAATCCTCATCCGTTCTACACCATAATATGTTTCTATATTATTCTATATGTTCTGATGCTCTAGTGTGATATCTAGTGACAGTGAATGTCGTATATGGAACCTTTATGTTACTGAAATAGAGATGGAAGCTTTGTGAAGAACAACAGGTGCTGGTAACTGCAAAATGAACATTAACTTAGACAAAATAAGGGCTGTCCAGGTAAGATGGGATGAACGGTAGAGTTTGGAAAGACTCCCATGATATGACTTGTGAGATTTCACGTCATTCAAGATGGCTGTGTGATTGCAGAGGGTGTAAATGTTGTTAACAATGTGCATTGACAATATTGCTCTATTTCATTGGTCTTTATTATTTTTACTTATTATTTTCTGGCACAGACTTTCACTGGCATAATTTCAGCTTCAATGTTGACAGGAAGTGTTTATGTGACTGCTCTGGATTTTTTGCTAACATTGGCACAGCAAAGTGTTTTGTTGAAAACAGACCTGACTCTCCTCCTGGCCGCCTCTCTGAGGTGCTGGACAGACTGATTCCCAATCAGATGGAGGTCTTCTAGCATCACAGGCGTCTCAGGGTACGACACGTCACCGAGCACAGCCGAGGCTATGGCTTCCTTTCTTAAAAACGGACCGTGGAGGCTTAAAGTGACACGACCCAACGGCCAAACGTCTGCTAGAGCACCGGACTCGTACCTGTAGAGAGACAAAGAGGTAGAGTGAAAGTTTGGAATAGTAACACTTGTAAAAGGCAGCACACACAGGGGACTAAATAATCAGTGTAATCTGGTGATTACAACAAGACAAATACAGAACTATTTGTCTTGTTGTCAACAAATCCCACGAAAAGACCAAAACAAACACTGTAGCTTATTTTGACTCAATCCCAAATACCTGCTTCCTTAAATATCAGAGCACCAAATGCAGATTAAATCGCTGTTCAAAATAGTCCCCAACAAATGTGCTGCTTCCTGTGAGGTGATTTTAAATATTTATGTTTTCTGTAGGAACCAGTGGGCTTGGAGCTTGGAGATACGGACTAATACATTGTTGGTTTTGGTCTTTTCATTTGCTAAATTTGGATCATGTGATGATAATCAAAACTTGTCAGTCATCTATAAAAACTACAAATGACACTGTAGGATTCAGATTTTACTGCTAGTTTTTACCAGAAGGCTTGAACCAATCTTGGAACCCACTGGCTACAGTCCTACAATGGTTTAGCCTCTGGGGCCGAACGGTTAATGTTTTCGGGGCATCTGCCATGATCCAAATAATGTGTCTTCGGGCTAAGACTTCGTCTTCCATCTGCTGGTCATTGTTCACACTCTGATTAGCAAATTGTTTTAGGTCCAGACAGCATTTCAGCTAATGTCTATAAACGGACCAAATTTAAAAAGAAGCTAATAAAAGCTAAATTGTCGTCAGATGAGAGCCGATAGATTCCGAGATTCCAGTTCGAACAATGCATTCCACCCAAGTCTAAATGTCACCCACTGGTTTGTGGACTACCATTCTGAAGCATGGATCTAGTAAGGAAATCTGGATACAGCCTCCATTATTCGTGTGAAAGTTGCTCAGTGGCTCATGAAGCACAAAACGATCGACTTGCCCGTTCTAAAGTTACCTGGATCTTCCACATAGCTTCCGCATTGTGGGGCCCATAGAGCAGGCGCACTAGTGACGTCTGCCGGACAAGTGGCTAACTTGGCTCTCCGCTAACTTGAATGGGAATTAAATAATTTAATCATGCGGCTCTTATAGATTTTACAAATGTAATCTGACCGAATGGATCAAATTCTAAAATTGACATGTCATTTCTCGGGGGTTGTGACACTCCAAAAAACAGTTTTAACTGTGAAGCTGGGGAAGATACACATTGGGACTCCCAAAAAACATGGTATTTCAACCGGGCCCACGCCTTACGTTGCATGTCTAATGCTCATTGCCTCCTTGTCGGTCGTCTCGTCACAACTTCAGACAGACGTGATTTATTTTTCTGTGATTGTCACTGTTTGTGCTGTTTCAATGTTGACGTATTAGTTTGACCCAAAACATGATCTTTTCCTAAAACTAACCAAGTAGTTTTGTTGCCTAAACCTAACCAAATTATGACTGAAAACTTAAAACATTATGTTCGCCAAGTCAAAAATAAAAAAAAACAGTACTACATGGTCAGTCATGGGACACGAACCCCGGTCGCCCAAATGACAGTCCAAAACAAGCACCACTCTACCAACACACCTTATTTCTAGACTGAAGATTTTCCCTCTTTCTATGATTCCACCTGACTTTCTGAGGGTTTTCCAGCAGAAAATTCCTCATATAATAGCGAGTTCCGATACCTGTCGCTACGCCTCTCTCCTGATTGGATAGGGAACTCAGGAAACAGGAAACTGAGGTTATGAATCAAGTCAGAGGTGGAGTCGCTTTTTCATAAGCTTACATACAACTAGAATTATTTTTGAAACCAGTGGAGTCGCCCCCTGCTCGCCATTAAAAAACAATGCAGGTTTAAGACACTTTTCCGACCAGGAAGTTTGGTCCATATTTTATAGTTGATGGTTCCAGCAACCAAAGCCCACTCAAACGCCATTGGACGTTACTACTCGGACTGCAAATGGAAGCCAGAAGGGTTGAGATGTTAAAATCTGATAAAGACTTTTTGATAAAGGCTCATGAATGTCAGCCCCAAACCTCATCAGGTTGTTGGCCTGCACAGTGAGCTCCTCCAGCTGAGTGACTCCAGACAGATCTCGTCTCTTCAGCTCCTCCAGAGCAGGACCTCCAAACCCCAGCCTCCTCAACCTGAGCAGCCTCTGAAACACGGGACGAGAGCCCAGGCAGCTGGAGGAGAAGAGGGCAGAAGTATGTGGACACATGAACTGATTTCTGCTTGGTCTGTATACTGGAACTGGAGTTCTTTACCTGTACGGGTTGTTGAGCAGGTTGAGCTGCTGCAGAGATCCCAGCTTGTTGAACCACTTGTGGTTGAGAGCAGTCAGCTGGTTGTCAGACAGGTCGAGGTCCTCCAGGCTCCATAGAGAGTCAAACGCTGACGGGTGGATCACAGCGAGTCTGTTACCTGGAGGAGTTTTTATTGTTATTTTCATATCCATGATGTTGTTATCATTATAGGCGTTGTCCTTATCATCATCTTTGTGGTCCTCAGTACATTTGTGCCCTGCTCTCAGTACACAATCCAGTCAGACCTCTCAGGTCAGTAACATGATCTCATGGGATGGTGTTTAAACAGCACGCCACTTTAGGACATTCCATGTGTCATTTCACACATTTTAAGTTTTTCTTGTGTCATTTAAATCCATCCAGCTTCTCAAGACTAAGAAACGTCTCCAGCAGTCAAAGTTGTTACCCCAAAGTAACAACTCCGTCTACTTAAGAGTAACATCGCTAACTCCATCTGTTAATGAAGATGATGTGAGCAAAAGCTCTGGAACAACTACTAAATGGAGCTTGGAGGGGAGATTGTCAATTTTAAACGAGTCTTCATTAATTTCTAAATCAAAAACACCATGACTTCATACTCAATCTCTTATGGTGAAGAAATAATGTTACTTTTCATACACTGTGCACGTGTATAATATCATTTTTTTAAGCCTATACCTAAACCCAATAACATCCCATCTGTCTTACTGTGGAGACTCAGAGCCCTCAGTTGTCTGTGGCCTGTCAGATCATCATCGGTCACCACAGCGATGTTGTTGAAGGAGAGATCGAGACTCAGAGCCCGGTCTGTTACCATGGGAACATGGGTGAATCCATCAGAGGAGCAGTTACAGGAGAGCCGTAGGTCACAGCGTTCGCAGGACGACCTCTCGCCATCTGGGTTTGACCTCTGACCCCGGCAGAGGGACGGCATGAGGAGGAGGAAGAGGAGGGCGAGGTAAAGGTTGGTCGGCTGTCCCATACTGCAGGGAAAAAAATCTGGAGGTGATGGAAACAGGAAAGAGAGGAAAAGAATGATCGAGTGGATGAATTAACCAGTCAGAGTTGTTGAGCTGCAGACAGAGAGACCAGAAAAGTGAGGGAGGAAGTGGGATTTTAATAAAGGAGGAAGTCTTCAATGTTTAATTGTGATTTTACTTCAGCCTTTATGTTAAACACATTGTCTCAAAGTGACTGAATACATCAACAAGCAGAGAAGAATTGAATTTGTCATACATCCTGTACGCTGTATATATTCAGCTGTGCACATACCAAAAGTATGCATATATAACTTGCAACATTCCAGCACCCTTTTATGGTTGAACATGGGATTCCAAAACTGATATTAATCTGCTGCCACTGCTCTGATTTCATGCTTTCCACCAGATTTTTGAACCAGAAAGTTCAAAGACAGGTTTTTGAAGTCAGCGCTGTGCAAGCTACATGGAAAGTGTAGTGAGCTTATCAGTTACTCTACATTAAATTGAACGTCAGTACACTGAAGCTACCCGCTACAGTAACATGGCGAAAGTAGCTTACTACACAAAGCTGTTTTATTTACATTAAACCAACTTAATTCCAAGTAGGTGCTGTCTATACTCATAGGGCTAATAGCTACTGTAGTTAGGAAGCAAACATTGTAGCCGGCTGGAAACACGTTGCGAGCCGTCAGTTAGCAAAGTTAGCAAGCTTGCTAGCTCACGGGACAATAAGTTCACACAGTTTACATTCAAAAGACTTATTTGTACCATTGACTCCTCTCTCATAACAGCCTAAAAACCATGAGCAGTTATATAAAAGTGGATGGTGACACACCGCTAATAAGCTACGATAGCTTCATGCACACCTTGTCATGATTAATACCTGCTAAATGCTTCAAAATCTTGTAGAATGCAAGAGGAAAGTGCAATTAAACATATTTAGCTAAATTTGTTTTGTGAATATACTTAAATATGATTTGGGTATAATTTAAATAAAAAACAAGTTTAAGAAGGATATAGTTCTTTTAAATAATACTCCCCTGTGGTCCTATAAACCACCTATTCTTAACTGGTGGGCCTCAGAGCCAAATGGTTTGATTATTGTTTTGTTTTTTATTTAAAAAGATAGTTATTTTTCTAAAAATGCATAATTTCAATGACCAGTTATGTTTGAATGTCACCAGACAAACATGTTCTGCCATTACTAACTAACGTCTGCCACAGCTAGCTAATGTCTGCCACAGCTAGCTAGCGTCTGCCACAGCTAGCTAATGTCTGCCACAGCTAGCTAATGTCTGCCACAGCTAGCTAACGTCTGCCACAGCTAGCTAACGTCTGCCACAGCTAGCTAACGCTCCCTTGGATGCAGTGGCACAAAATGGTTTTTGAACTCAAAAAGTGATGTTGGAAACAACCCTGCACCAGTAAAAGTTTCAAAGTGTGTGATGAGGAAATACGACCCTGACCAGAATAAACTTGGATTCATAATGAAAGGCGGATGCTTAGCTGAAATCCAACTCACTGTACAATGTGTGGAATGTGGTGAAATCCGGTCACAGCTCGTTTTTTCCCCCATTTTTTTATCATGTTTTTTTGTCATTTATTTGGGAAGGTGGTCCTCAGAAATGTGTTGACAATCAGAAATGGGCTTTCAGTTACAAAATGTTGAGAACTCCTGCTATAAACCACAGATTCTATAAAATGATCAAATATACGTTTAATGCTTTGTTTTTCCAAAGTAGAGAACTCAGGGGTTGATCTAAAAATACTTAATACTCCTCACCCCAAAAGCACACTGACATGCTTTTGGCCATTATATAATAATAATAATAATAATAATAATAATAATAATAATAATAATAATAATAATAGCTTTATTTATATAGAACAATTCATGCATAAAATCCAACACAAAGTACTTAACATAAAGGCAGATAAGCACAACATTTATGATAAAGCAACAACTAGGGAAATAAGATAAGTAAATAAACAGCAAACAGCTAAAGGGATAAAAGATAAAGCAGCCATCAGGTAAAAACACTTGCACAGAGAAAGGAAAGGATAAAATAGAGTTTAAATAAAGGAGGGTAAAACAACCATTCTAAATTTAATTAAACAATTCAGGAGAAATAATGTATATGACAACACAGTGAACAGATTTGTCTGCAGTCTTTGTGACACAAACAAAACACAAATACAAGAAACTGTTTTCTATTTGAGTTGTGGCTTAAATGATGATTTTTGCCGTCCTGTGTTGTTAATTATGACCCTTAAAAATGTTATATTGCTCAAGAGCTTCCGTCATTGTCATCTATCTGTGACACAACCGGAAGATTTCCTGTGTTAGAACTAGAAAAATGACAACTAAAACAGCAATGTAGCAACCAGTCAGATGTCAGGTATGACGGCATGTGAATAAAAGGTACATTTCACTTTTTCTTATTTTTTCTAGGATTGTATCTGTAGTCTGTGTAACTTACCTGAGCTGATTTCAGCTAATGAAGGAAAAACTCTGTAATGATTCAAAATGAGAAAGACTGTGTTGAGAGAGGAAGTAAAAACTCTGACGTGACAGCTGGAGCTCGGAGTGAAAAGAGGTAGTGAACATGAAAATGTACTTTTGGGAGGAAATCTGAGAAATAAAGATCAAAGAAAATTTCTGTATATTCACCTTTTGCACATTTTCAGACTTATTAGATGGTCAAAGTGTTTTTTGGGTTGTTTTTTTTTTTTTTTTAAAGACAATAACATTAGAATCAGTTTATCAGTTAAACTTGAATGAATGCTTTAAAAAGAAAAAAAAAGCCTAAATTCTCTGCTCATTTGAAAAAAGTGTTGCTGTATTTGATCTTATCTATAGTTAATGCCTTTAGAGAATGTTGTATTTTCTTGTATGTGGTTTCTGTTAGGTTATGTATTGTAACCGGTGTGTGTAGAGGACCGTGACCACGATGACTTCTGGCTCTAACCATCACTTCCTCTTTGTCCCCGCTCAACAGACTTCTCAGGCAAACAAGGACCCCACACATGTTTTCAGTTTTGCTTTTGGGAAAAAGAGTCTACAACTCTACAATCATTTAAAACTGACAGAAAAACAAGCGATGGAAGTGTTTCTTATACAAATGATAGAGGTGCTGCTTAACTGGATGAATTAATACCAGCCGAACCCTGTCATAAGGCAAACGCATAATTCAACTCTGTCCATTATAACCGTTAAAATATTCACTAAATTATCAATTAAACATATGTATTGATATTGGCTGTTCTCACTTTTTAAGAATATCTTCACTTTCCAAGTTCACTTTCCAAAATGTCCTCACTTTGAAGACTTCAACTCAAATTGCTCCTCAAAGTTGTCGCTTTTCTAAAGTGTCTCCACATGTCTACACTGTGGCGACACTGATCTGTTTACTCTTCCAAATTTGGTAATTTGGTGTCCAGGTGGGATTAAAGTTGAATTTCTTGCTTCAGGTTAGGGTTAGATTTCTGGGTAGGCAGTTATGGTTTAGATGAGGATAAACCACAGAACTGTACTATGTGCAGAAAATAAACACAATGGATTAGTGTAGTTGTAGTTGTTTGTTCCGGCCTGTGATTTCACAACGCAGCACCGTGTACCCTGTTGGACTCAAACATCACTTGCTCAATCGTTCTAATTTCCCGACAGTGATGGACTCACTGCAGAGTAGTCTTCACAAAAAAACAGAACTTTGACTGTAAAGTGAATTTTCACTTTAAACAGTTTCCACTGTGTCATTACACAGGAAGTGTTACTGTTATAATATGCTCAAGAGGAAATACTAACAAATCAAGCAGAACCCGGTGTTCATAATCTCCAAAAGATGCCATCAGAGGAAAAGTCACTGTGTAGATATTAACCTCTGGATAACGTTGGTGACCTAAGATTTAAAGAAGACCCTTCAGCACAGGTCAAATACGGCTGAACTTAAGTGCCATCGAGCAAGACACTGAATCCCTGCCACTGTCCTGTTTTTACTCCTTCCAAATTTAACATTTTTTAAACAATTTATTCAGTTTAGGTGTGAGCATCCTCAGGCCAGAGCTATGCATGGGCACATGCTGTCACTACTAATCATTAAATAAAGGGTTAGGGTCATTTCCTAACATGAAGTTCTCTCCACACAGCCAGGGATAAAAGTCTGATTGAGAAGTCCTTTATTAATTTTGTTGGTTAGAACTTGCTAGTTTTCAGTAAACTTTATCTAAAAAATACTGCAATCAGCTTTTCCCAAATTTTTGTTTCCACAGGATGATTAAAAAGAAACATTTCCAGGAAAAATAAACAGGAACATGGCCTCAGTGTCGTCCATGTTAGCTGTAGTCCTGTGAAAGAGGCAGTTCACCCCAAAATCAAGCATACGTATTTTTGGAGATATCAGCTGTAGAGATGTCTGCCTTCTCTCCAATATAATGGAACTAGATGGCACTTCACTTGTGGAGCTCAAAGAGCCAAAAAAATACATTTGAAAAACTCAACATCAATGTCTCTTTCTTTATCAACGTGTGCAGAACGAAGCGTGCATCTACTCATGAAGAGGCTCACTAATTAAGCTAATTAAGATAGCTAACGTTACAGCTCAGGCGAGGAGGATTAATGTTTAATCCAGCTCTGTCACGAGCGCGAGCCTCTCGTCCATGAGTAGATTTCCTTCTCCAAAACTGAGACACTCGCACCAAAACTATCTAGATGATAAATAGAACAACAGGGAAGAGGAGACATGTGGAGTTTAGATTATGGGTTGAACTCTCTCTTTAAGAAGAAACTAATAAAAATTTAAAATGTATTCCAGATGGCCACTTTTTCAGCCAGGCCTTCCACATTCATGCAACTAAAGCCACCCCAAAAAACATAACATCAATTCAAAACTTTTTAAACTTCGTCATCATTTTGGAGATGTAAGTACCCTCAACAACAGCATTATTGTACATTTTGACATCGCTGGCTTGAAAACAGAAATGGTCAAACTGGAAACTGCTGACACTTGTTTAACAAATTCTGACTAATCGGTAAACTCTTGAGTCCTTTTGCCCTTTTGTTCCTTCATAAACTCCAGACTGACCGTGTACGGCAGGTTGGGTAAACTGTCCCGGCAGTTATTGACCAATTTTAGAAGATCAATAAAAGAGGGGGAGGATGTTGACTCGCTCGCAGAGAATAAATACCTGCTCAAACTAGATTTCAGGGACAGAAAAAGGAGTGAGGGCTCACTGAAGACAGCGGACTGACGAGCGTTTGAGTATCTTTATCGACGGTGGACGATGAGGACGCTGCTGTTGCTGTATCTGTGTGCGTACGCAGCCTGGGCTAGCGATCTGGAATACGACGACTACGACACGGTGAGTGTGTGTGACATCTGTTCACAACAAATAAAATTACCGTTAAGCTCACAAAGTTTCTAAAGATACCAGTTACGTCAGACTGAAGAGCAAAGACAAATGCAAAGAGTGAGTGCTGCCTACAAAACGTCTGGGAAATGTACTCATGTAGACCTGTGTCATATCAATATGTCAAGTTTTACTTAAAATATCAGTTTTAGGTCTATGTTTGTTTGCTTTTACACCCCAAATCAAAAAAAGTAGATTTATAGTTAGAAACAGCAATCTTGAATTGCAAAACTGATCACAACTTGGTGCGATAATTACATATTAGTGAGTAATCATTTCAAATGAAATCATAATGTTATGATCAGAATGTGTTATTGTTACTCAAAACTATGTTGTTTGAATTGATGAATCGAAGAATATTTTTATTTTAAAAAATCATAATCTTTTTTTTTTAATGTTTTAATTCCATTAAAATCAAGTTGATATACTGTATGTGTAATTTTGTCACTTTTACATACATTAGATTTACATCAGAAAAAATATTTTGTACTGTAACTTTCTGTCAATTTTTTGCGTGTTATTTTTTTATTCATGACAGTCTGCACCACTGTCACAAATAATATATATTGGGGGATATCGTACCTATATTCAAACATATTCAAACACCCCCTCGCCAATATACTGACATAAAAATATTTTAAAAAATACCTAATCTATGACAGGAAACCATGCAAATAAATGTAATCAGAATCATAATCAAACAAGTTATTGTTATTATTCTAGTATCATGGTGTTTCATTACTTTAAAATGTATTAAAAAGTGGAAAACTGGAATGTAATATAAGTGTCACATAGGCTATTCTGATGGTGATATTTGTAAAGTGTTATGTAGATAATGTAGAAGTGAATATTCAGATATATTCACAGTCGTTTCCTGTTATCTTCCACAGGACACCAAGAGCTCATCAGCAAAGAATGAAACAGTATGTACAGCTCGAACTGTTCGAACTATATCATGAATTTCATAAATTTTGATATGTAATTTATACTTTTCTTCATCACATCTTGTTCATTCTTTTTCCCCTGCAGGCGACTGTAGATGCTCGGGGTCACCGTCCACTAACAAGGGGCAAGGAGACCTACAACAGAAATCAGTATGTCCAGCCCCCCATCAGCGGAGGCAACAGGTACAAAGAAGACTTACTAATGCGAACATCCTTGTGGCATGTAGAGATATTTTACATTGTAAGAACACTCAGATTCAAGTGAAAGTCCTGCATTGAAAAAGTACCAAAAACTTGTAGTTTGTTTTCCATGACAACAAACAAAAGTGTTTGAGTAAAGACTACAGCCGCACCGTGAGGCTGTGCTTTCAGCTAAATGAAATAAATCAAAATCAAAAAGTCTTTGCTTTGACAAAGCTGTCATGCTGATTTTTAGCAGGCCTAAAGTTTACCACGTCCACCATCTTAGTTTAGCACATCAGCAAGCTAACATTTGCTAATTAGCATTGAATAAAAAGTGCAGCAGAGGCTGATGGGAATGTTACCTGATGTTGGCGCTAGATGAAAAGTGAAGGAGAGACCAGAGTTGTGACAGATCCATCAGCCTCGCGATGAAAAGTCATGTGATCACCAGAACAGCAGGATTCATCGACTGGCGACCATGAACGTCCAGAGTGCTAAACCATCCAGCAGTTGTTGAGATGTTTCAGTTGGGACCCTGATATGGCTAAAACCCTAAATAATAAAAAATGACTTTTTTCATTAAATTGTCTTGAACTGTCCCTCACAATGAAGCCCACGCTGGTGACTGACCATGTCACGACCACCAGTAAAAATCTCCGGTGTGACATGTCGGTGCTTTTCGCTCAGGTATCGCGGCCGCCCCACCACGGCTCCAGTCGGAAGACCACAGGAGAAGGAGGAGCAGCCGGAGGTCGGAGGATGCACGCACGCCTCGGAGGAGATGGTAGGAGGTCACCAACCAACCAAACCAAACCGTATAAGTCTTCCAGTTCAGCTTGCCATTTTCAACATTTTCTAGATGCTTTCCTCCCAGGAGACCGTTGGTTTCAGTTACTGTCAGGATGCTACAACAATCAACAGGCAGGTTTTTAACTTGGGTCATTGTTGCAAGATGAAGTCATGAGTCTGGAGCAACGACAGTAACAAGAAACATTCATTCACTCAACCTTTATACACAAAAGATCAGTGAGTGGTGACCCTCATTTATAATGACACTGAGTCAATTACAAAACAAAGAAAACTACCAACAAAGAGATTTACTAACAGAAAGGGCAATACCACAATCAGCTAATAAAAAGCCATTAAGAAGTGATGGAAGATAATTAGATTGTAAAATAAAATCTAACTATGTAAAAGCCCTAAAACTTTGTGATTAGGGTAGATAATCTGAAAAATTTAAAAAATTAAAATGAAAAATAAAATACAGTTATGTAAAATAATTACAAGTAGAGATTAGGAGGTTCCCATCTTCTCAAACCCCCAAAGTTTTGTTTTTTAAATTAAAAAAAAGTTTATAAAATGTGTTTTTGGTGATTGAAAATAGAAAAAGAGAACATAAAAAAGAAAATGTGTTGTAGTGACTGAACCAGAGATTTCCCCATCCATCAGGGTGTTTTGTGTCCTAATGGCTGCGAGCTGAAGACCACCCTGCTGAAGCAAGAGAAGGACGTCAAGAGGGTAAACTGATTTATTCGATTACTTTGAGTTCAGGTGTTGTTTCTATTGTTTTCATCACTGTTTTTTTTATTAGTCTTTTCTGAACGATGCTTGTCACCCGAGAATTTGTTGGGATCAAATATCAGACTGGAAATGAGTGAAATTTGCTAAAAATATAAATGCATGGAATTTATTACAAACATTTCTAACAGACCATCAGTGAACTGAAGCCTCAGGTGGACGACTTGTCCAGGTCCTCCAACAACATCTTCAACTACGTCAACAGCGTTTCAGTCTCTCTGAGGGAGAGACTGAGAGTCATCAACGGTGAGAAAGACCTCGTCACTTTGTGAACCCATTTAAACCCATTTAAACCCATTTAAACCCATTTAAACAATGGCCACTTTTGTCATATTAAAATGTTTTTAAAATTTTGTTCAAAGTTTGCTTTGCAAGTAACTTTTTCAATTCTTACATCAAAATGAATTTACAATTTAGTGGTTTTGTGAAATTTTGTTACATGAAAAAATTCAAAATAAAATAAAATAAAACACGAACATTTTTTATTTTATTTATTTTTTATTTTTGTTTTAATTTTAGTATAATTTAATTAAATTTTTTTATTTATTGAAGCTTCTCATGCACATAAATCTGCAAGTAAAATATGTAAATTGCACAAATGTTTGAGTTGAAATTCTAAAATTCTTTTCTTTCTTTTCTTCTGCCCGTCCATCTGCTCCTCCCATCAGACAACAGCAGGGTGGTGGGTCAGTACACTGACCGGGTGGAGGAGCAACACGCCTACATCAAGGAGACGGTGGACACCGTCTTCCCCTCCAACATCAGAGTGCTGCAGGTAAACACGAGCCAACAACAATCTCATCACAGCCACATCAAACCTGCTCATGAAATAGTTATCTCTCATTAATTTAATCTTTAAAAAATGATTCTTTGTATATTTGTAAGTGAAGCATCAAGCACAACCCGAAGAACCACATTAAATGTTGGTACTGTACGTTCCTGCAAAACAGGGATTCTGATTTTATGTTTCAATTTTCTCTTTGTGACAAAGCTGCGCTTAAGATCTGGTTAGCTTGCACACAAAAACACTGTGTTAGGGTTTGGAAAATATCATGTTTTACCTTAAAATACCTGGTTTTGTCACCAAAATCACACCTGGAAACTCTCCCGGGGGTGTCACAAAGACGGATACGAAATGTCGTGAAATGAGCCGGTTTGTTGGCGGCCTCTTGCTTGGCAGCCCTCACACTAAGGTGTCACCTCCGACTCCTCCACCTCCCATCAATTTGGTCATATATGTAATATGACACGTGTTATCACGTATCTTGGGAATGTTCATGAGATACGTATGAAACCTACACGTACAAACGAAACGTACCAAACTAAAATATCTGTGCTTTGCAAGAACTTACAGTGCTGACATTTCACTGTGGTGGCATACATTTGTTTGTGTATACAATACACAAACAAAACCAACAACATCATTTGAAAGAAGTCTACTGTGTTCTACCTTTAAGACTACAAATACGCCTAATGTAATGTATAATGTGCCGTGGCTGCAGGGGGTCCTGGACAACATCAGGTTGAAGATCCAGAAGCTGGAAAAGGCCATCCAGGCTCAGAAGGAGGACTGCAAGGAACCGTGCAAGACCAAATGTCCCATACCTGTGGTCTCTGGTAAGTGTTCGTTTTTTTTATTTAATAAGTTATTTTAATAAAGGTGCTCAAGAATTCACATAAATACAAAATATAAAATTAAAATGCACAATTTCAATGAGAAGCTATGTTAGAATGTCACCAGACAAACGTGTTCTGCCACAGCTAGCTAACGTCTGCCACAGCTAGCTAACATCTGCCACTACTAGCTAACGTCTGCTACAGCTAGCTAACGTCTGCCACAGCTAGCTAACATCTGCCACTTATAGCTAACATCCGCTACTACTAGCTAACCTTCCCTCAGATGCAGTGGCACAAAATGTAAAAGTAAAAGCTCCAAAGTGTGTGATGAGGAAACACGACCCCGACTACAATACATTTGGCTTCATGAAGACACATGGTACAGTGTTTTGAATGAGGTGAAATGCTGTCACAGCCCATTTTTTTGGTCAGGTTATGATTTTTTATTTTTTATTTGGGTAGGTGGTCCTCAGAAAAACAAAAATGGGCCTTAAGTTACAAAAGGTTGAGAGCTCTGCGCTTCAAGTGGCAGTTTACACCACAATACGAAAGTGTTGGAGGAAACGGGCTAAAGTTTGTGCAAATGGTGCAGCAAGAGGAAAGTACGGAAGCCTACAACAATCAGCTTGCTTTTATTTTTTTATTCCATTATCTCAAAGAAAACAAGCTTTGTTATCTTTAGATAATGAGATAATGAACACGTTATCACAAAAAAACAAAAGGTAAATTCCTCTTGTCCCTCGCCTAGATGGCATCTTGACAACTTTAGCAACTAATTCATCTTGTTTTTCTTATTTAATCTTATTGATATACGCACTCTATTAGCCATAATCTAAATCACTAGGGAAAACAAAAAGAGCAGTGTGTGTGTCATCGTCCCACATCTGCCTTTTATTTACTCGGGATAACAAGATAAATTAACCTGTTAATGAAATAATTAGTTTGGGGTATTGAGATTAAAAAAAGATAATAGCAAGCATGGCCGTTTCCAGCTTCTGTAGGACTGGTCATGGAGTCCGGTGGGTGGACCAAAGTATTGGAAGCACAAATTAATAGTAAAAATGTGTAACATTTGCAGCTTTTGTGGTCTTCGATGGAAGACGATATTTGAAGCACATCTGGGACCCATCAGACACTCCTTGATATAATAATGCTGATGTATTCATATTTATGATGAACTGCTCTCCTGTGTGATTCAGGTAAGGAGTGTGAAGACATCTTCCGTCGTGGAGGAAAAGACTCCCAGATGTACCTGATCCAGCCCGACGGCTTTTACCCTCCATACAAGGTCTTCTGCGATCAGACCACCCAGAATGGAGGTGAGAACGTAACTCACCATTAAACGATCATTTCATTTGTTTTTATTGTAAATAACTTGGATGTTTAGGCCTCTGTGTTTTCAAGAGAACGTCTTTTATTTTCCAGGCTGGCTTCTCATTCAGAACAGACTTGATGGAAGCGTCGACTTTGGCCGACGTTGGGACGAATATCGTCGCGGTTTCGGCAACATTGCCTTTGATGCTGGCAAGGGTCACTGTGAGAATCCCGGTAAGACTTTCAAAATATAAAAACCAGAGTTGAAGGGAGCTTAAACTTGGTGCGATGGAAGTTACCTGTATTTTCATATCCATCATTATTCCAATCGTCTCGTTCTCCTTCGTCATGTGACAGGTGAATACTGGCTGGGTAATGACCGCATCAGTAAGGTGACCAAGATGGGCCCCACTGAGGTTCTCATTGAGATGCAGGACTGGACAGGAGCCAAGGCCAGTTGATCGACAGAAAATTGATCTGCAACTATTTTGATAATTGATTAATCGTTTAGGGTTTTTTATTTTATTTTGGTTACGGAGTTTTCGTCAGCCCTCATTGGAGTTTTAAGGTCACAAAAAAGTTAAAACTAATTCCATGACTTCTTTTTAAGAAAACTTTTGATTCCTCAATTGATTCTCAAGAAACGAGCACAGAAAGATTTAGAGAATCTTCTAATTCTGAATAATCTAATGTTCTCACACATCATAGAGTGATGGTCCTGAAAACCCAGTTTACCTTCATTCTGACTTGAACCTTTGTTCCCTTATTGATTATTAAAAAAAACGTATTAAATATTCACAAAAAGAATTTTCAAATTCACTTTGAAACGAAACTCAAAACGGTTTCTGATGTCATTCAGGTCCACGCCCAGTACCGCCAATTCACCATCCAATCAGAGGCGTCCAACTACATGCTGGCGGTGGACGGTTACTCCGGTAACGGCGGTAACGGTTTCCTGGAAGGCTCCTTGGAACTGTTTGGTGTAAACCGCACCATGACCATTCACAACGGCATGATGTTCAGCACCTACGACAGAGACAACGACAACTGGTAGGTGTCTGCGTTCAGTACCACCATGTGACAAAACCATTAACTGTATAACCCTAACCTGCATTCTTTCTAATGGCCAGCAGAGGGCGACTCCACTGGTTTCAAAAAGAAGTCTGATTGTTTGTGAGCTCATTAGAAAAGTAACTTTTTCTCACCTGATTTCTGACCTCAGTGAACAGTTTCCTGATGAGTTTAAGGTCTCAGTTGCTAGTTTCAAGTCTTCATCAACTCAGCATGATGTTTATTTAGTAAATTATGGTCCCATTTAGAGGAAAACAGGCCATAAAGCAGGGGAGGCTTTAGGGCAGAGCTATCACGGCGTGTTCTCAGTTTCTCAGTCAGATCCAATCAGGATACCCTCCCACTCTCTCGTCCAAATATGGCGACATCTTGCTCCAAACTCAAAGCTTCAGATTAGTATTCCACAAACCAATGAGCGACGTCACGGTGGTTTTCTACTTGGACAACCCAAAAACATCTTGTAATTCAGTCAACCAAACAGTCCTCCAAGTGGACTGAGAAAACATGTTACATGTGAGAAATTCCTGTACAATAAACTGGGCTAACTAAGCTAACTGGGCTAAGTGGGCTAACGTTAACTTAGCATTTTTACGGCTGACTAACTCTTAAAGACACTTTAAGGCACTTGAAGAAATTTGCTAACCTAGCGACATTAAGGCTACAAAAAACCTGCTTGGCTAGTTGCTAACATGTGCTAACAGCATCCAGTCACAGTCATGGTCACAATAGCTCTGCTAACGGGACTGAAAATTGATTATGTTGATATTTTAAGTTTGTGCTTCGCTTTCATCATTTTGTAAAAGTGTTTTTCATGAATCATAACATGTTTCTCTGATCCAGGAACCCCGGCGATCCCTCCAAACAGTGCGCCAGGGAGGACGGAGGTGGCTGGTGGTACAACCGCTGCCACTCGGCCAATCCCAATGGCCGTTACTACATGGGCGGAGCCTACACGAGGCAGATGGCCAAGCACGGCACAGACGACGGCGTGGTGTGGATGAACTGGAAGGGGAGCTGGTATTCACTCAAGGCCATCAGCATGAAGATCAGGCCTTTCTTTGCCTCCAGATAATCACGTCGGAGAGTCGAGACGCACACACGTTAACACAGACAGGAAACCGCCACAATAAAAGACATGTCCCAACAGGCTTATGGGCCAAACTGAGCCAGCTCCAAAACTCTTTGTGATGTTTGAAATGATAATCAAGTGTTTTTTATTTTAGCTGTGACCTTTATGTTGATGGACACAAACACACATTTACACACAAAGAGGAAATATGTGTGAAACAAAAAACATGTTGTGTTAATCTCATTAAACTGAAGAAAAAGTCAAATGTAGAGAACTAAGAAACGTTTTAACGTCGGATCAACTTCATGTCTCCAGTTCTACAAACAACCCACTGGTTGAGTGAATGTGTGATCGGTCCTGATGTGTGACGTCTTCAGTGTGCACTATTAGGATGTTCTCCGCTACTCAATAAACACATTGATGAACATTCTTCCTGTCTGGTGTTTCACTGCACTTCAGGGACGAAAGGAAAGAAAATGCTCACACTGCAGTGTTGTTTTACATTCCTGCTGAATCCCTCCTGTTCCATCTGGTAAAAATAAAACAAATGTGTAAAGAGGCAAATTTGTTTTCAAGAGAAGTAAAAAGTAACCGCAGCAGTGCTGATCGATACAAGTGAAATGATCAATTTAAAGGTAAAGAAAACGTGGTGACGAGAACCAAGAGCAATGGGATGAAGGCTGTCGGACAGACCAAACTTTTATTAACTGACAACAATGAGAGGGAAACATGCAGCCACTTAGTTATGGCATGACAGTGAAATAATAATAAGAAAAATAATTTAGTAGTAAGTATTTATCAAAGATTTATTTTCTGACAGAAATGAGGGCATTATTTAAATTATTTAAGACAGTTTAATAACTAATTTCACCTAATAGATAAGCTTGAGTGACTGAAATTAACATAAAATGAAAATAATGATAATAAACTATTTGTATAGCACCTTTTATACAAGAAAAGAAGCTCAAAGTGCTTTACAACCAAAAGATTACAAGCACCAAGTGCCTCACATAAAATGACATAAAATCAGTGATGGAGAATGTAAACTTGATAACAATAAAGATGATAAAAACAGAACAGAATGTCTTAACCTTAAGAATAGTAAAAAAATAAGGGTAAAAAGAGATGGATGGAAAATAAATTAAAAGCATATTAAAAGCAAAGCAGCAGTGCAGGAGACAAAGTGTATCTGAAAGTCATAGCTAGCTAAAAGCTAAAGTAAAGAAGTGAAATTTCAGCTTTCTGTTAAAAATATTCAGCGCGCTGCTTCTCTGATATCTACAGGCAGTGTGGAATAAAGATTCCAATAAACCAGCTGCCGATGATCGCAGCGTTCCTGAAGGCGTTAGCATGTAGCTGTTGACCGTTCAGGGCTTTGTGTATCAGCTCCAGTTCTAAATGTTACAGGAAGCTGAACTGGACTGATTTTATTTCAGAATAAAGTATAGTTGCATCATTTAAATTGATTTATCGTGATTAGAACTTTCTGTGGACATTTCAGTTTGGAAGAGCTTTTATTTTAGCTGCTAGCACTTTGGTTTTAGATTAGAGCACTGCTTCTACCTGCCAATCAAACACCACGCCCATCAGTCAGATCAATTAAATACAGTTTTCTATTAACAAAATTACATTGTATTGAATCCCCATGAAATAATATTTGATATAAAAAATAAATATATAATTGATCACTGTTAGTTTTCAGTTAATTTTTTCAAGTAATTAACATCCACCCGTCATACATGTCCCATCTACTAACATGGAGGGGGAGGGGTTTATGAGTATACTGCAGCCAGCCACCAGGGGGCCATCCAAATGTTGCTGTCTTTAGAAACAACCATTGACTGTATATAAAGATGGCCGACATGAGAACTAAAAAAAATAAGCCAAAACATCTGGATGTCCCCCTGGTGGCTGGCTGCAGTATAGCTCATAAGCCCCTCCCCCTCCATGTTAGCAGATGGGAC
>JBBPCS010000744.1:0-38783 GCA_037974645.1 Hollardia meadi | reverse complement strand
ACAACAAAGTTATCTCATGACACTTAACATGTAGAGTAGGTCTAGACCACACTCTTTACTATTAGTTATTAATTATTGATATACAGAGACCCAACATTTCCCCCATGAGCAAGCAGAGACTTATCTCTCCCAACACAGAGCATGGGAAAAGTCCCAGATAATACTGGAAAGTCCATCGCTGAATATTCCCCTACATCGTATGGTCAAGGGGGATTTTGGACACTGGGACCTGGGATATGTTTGTTTCTCAGACAGCTACCATCAGCACCTCCCTCTTCTTACTTCCTCTTTCTCTCTCTCATGCTCATCCACACTCACTTACACCCGAACGTTCTCACACCCACTCTCATCCTCTCATCCCATCACTCCACTGTAAAGCTCTTGTAAATGACCCATGGCCACACTACTGGTGACAGATGGTAAAGGCAGGATGAAAACTCCCCAAATAAATATGTAATCCCTTCCTCACATGGGCCGTAGCGCAACGCTGAGATTATCCCATCAGAAACATGGCTGCAGCTCTGCAGAGCAGCAGGCTGGAGGGGAGATCCCTCTTTGTGTGTGTGTGTGTAAAAATGATTTTAAAGCTGTGTGGGTGTGTGTGAATGGCGGTGCTTTTTGAGTGACAGAGGTGATCGAGTCTCATGCTGCACTTTAGGTTTGATTGCAACGTGTTCAGAAATCATATGAGTACTTATTCACTGTGTCATCATCAGTGGCGTAAAGAGCTTCCATCTATCACCACGCAAGACTGATTCACACACCAATAACACTAAAAATGTAGTCATAGAGGTGATTTATAGTTCCTTTATTTTGGGGTTTTCCTACCGGTATGGCAACCAGGATACATTTATGGCACTTTTATAATCATAAGCCTTGTAACTGTTGGCCAAGAACAAAAAAAAAGTGTTGACTTCACCCCCATAAAGATGGGAACATTGCATGCTTTTACGCACAGTGACAGATGTGTTTTAATGGTACCATTCTGAGCAAACAGCCCACTGTGTGTGTGCACAGCAGTTTATACGGAGAGAAGAAGAGGAATAACTGCCCCCTCACCCACCCAAATATGTCCTAATCATTACACGAATGCAATGACATGAAAGGATACCTCCCGTTCTTATGATCATAGCTTTGGCCATCATTCCTATTGGTTATAATAACATTGTACTCAACAATTACCATATTGAACCAAATATAAGACATCCTTTATTATTAAAGGAACAACTCTTCAACATCTACTTTTGGAAGTTGACTTCTTTAAAAACTTTTACTCAAGTACAGTACTTCAGTATAATCTTGACATACTTGTACTTTATTTGAGTATTTCTATTTTTCATTGTGAATATTTATTAGTTAGGACTTACTTTTTACATTAAAAAAAACATATAATATACTTATATGCTATGGTCCAGGACTGATCTACCTTAAATCTAAAGTTGGCTCCACATTTGGAAACTACTGCATCAGATTAAAATTCTCTTACATGCTTTTGTTAGTGATAAAAACAGAATAATGTAATATTCTAGAATAATGTAACACTGTGAAAGGAGCAATATTGTAAACAATAGTGTTTCTACTTTTACTTCAGTATTTACACCACTGTGCGATACTCAGAGACGAACTTGAAGCCTTTTCGCTTGGAAAAGTAAAACAGGAAATATTTACAGTAAAGCAGAACATAAACCCTGCAGCCACATCCTCACATGCTCTCCTGACGGAAAAAAAAAAAAAGATCCTCTCTGGTAGTCAGCATTTTTCAGTCTGTCTTCATCGGGAGTCACTTTCCCATCACTAATTCTTCCTCTCTGGCAGCAGGTCATGTGGCACAAGTACTCAGAAACTCCAGCAGGTTAAACGGGGCTAACTAAACACTTTCAGTGCTGACGAACTCTGAAAGATGCACGATAAACGGACACTCATTAGCCCAAAGCTACAGCACAGTGGTTAAGTCTTTCAATATATTACAGCCCCTCACTTTTTCAAAATGTCCACTAATAATATCTTGTTGTATTTGGGCCAATACAGTAATCGCTGAAATCTTGAAACACTGCAACAGCGCTAAAACAAACAGATTGTAAATAAGTCAACTGGTAAAACTGAAGTGAGCGCACCCAAAATGTGCAACTGTGTTTGTCCACGCCTACGGCTAGTATGCTAGCTTAATGTAAACTGTAAGGAGGTTTACAACGGACAGCTGGAAATAAGCGCTAAAAATTTTGCTAATCCCATTAGTGTTCGCTTGCAAACAAGTTTGGCTAGCCTGGTTGTTGAAACACTTGTTTCTTGCTCCATCTTCTTTATAGCTTGTGGCTTTTCTTTATTCCCTGTTGCCAATGTTATTATTTCTGATAGGAAAGATGACCACAACTAAAAAATAAATAAAACCCAAGTCGATATGCCTCGTCAAATTTAAAGTTAACATGACTATCATGTTGCTAGCTGAAAACTGGTATTGCGTAATCTAATGCGATTCAATGCAAAAAGCAAATGTGAACAAATAACTCCCAGATGCTGTAACTTAACTGCATCTGCACACAATAGAAATCTGCAATGTGTCCGTCGATGTTTTCACAGTATTACACTCATATTTTCCGTTTCAAAATGGTCACGCTACAGTCATATTGCACTGTTCCCCGGCCTGCAACAACACGCAAAATGAATTTTAAATGAAGTGTTATTCACTCCTTTTAATTCAAAAATAATCACCTTCCTGTCACAATGTTCTCAGTGCTAGCATGCAACAAATTACAAGGCATCACTTTACATCCTGATTGACTTGTCACTTTGCCAACATTTACTTCCACATTTCTGACTTCATTTCCAACCTCTCTTCTGTGTGGTTGATATGCTTCTTTTGATCTGGTGCCATATAGAAAAGCTATTTGTTTGGTGGTCTGGTTGGAAAGAAAAACAACATTTTTCTTTCTTTTTTTAATTTTAAGCATTAGGTTACATCAGGACAAGGTATTGGCTTCTCCCAGTCAGTTCATTTTCCAACCACAATGGCTCCACTCTGCAGAGCGGCTCACCACAACATGCCTTCATGTTCTATTTCATTTAATCCTGCTTCGGTAACAAGATTGGCTCTAACATTAATTAAGCTATTATCAGTGCCACACACACTATTCAGTTGCATAAAATATTTCCATTTCATGAATCAGTTTGTGTAATTTGGGAAACATGGTTCCATTTGAATGGAGCTCGGTTTTGAGGGTTTGAGCGTCAACATGTTATAAAATACAACTGTTTTCCCAAAAAGAAAAGTTATAAAAAGAAAAGAAAAGACCACAATTAGACACACAAGGCAGCATTAACCTGCTGGGAGGGCCTGGGCCAAAAATGAGCTGCACCCTGTACTGACCCCTCATTCCTCATACTCTATGCGTATGTACCCTTCCCCTTTTGTGGTATTTTGATTTACCACAAATTCACTTCAGAATAAACACCATGTAAATGTCATTTTAACTGAAAACATAAAGGTATTAAAATAGATTTTGACACAAGACTGGAAATAATGGATAAAACTATGCAAGCTGGCCTTGTCATTTCATTTACTGCGTTATTTACAAGCAAGCCATTATTAATCACATTTGCAAGTGATCAAATTATTCAAACCTTTCTCAGAGAAATTAAAGTTATTACATTATATACAATATAGCCAGCGTAGCTGGCAGGTTTACAAAGTGCAGGACTTTGAAAGTGGAGACTGGGGTGCATTGGTTAGTTTGAAGGCAACAATAGCACCATGATTATATCAGCTGTTATCAATATTTTTATATCAATAATGGATCACATGACCATTTTTACGTGAAAGCAGCTGCTTGTAGCGATTAACCCACACCAACTCTGCAGTTCCCCTCAGCTGTGCAGAGCTGTGAAGTGTCTTTTTACTCAGTTTTGGTTGTCTGACCCAAAACCTTTGTTTCACTCTCACTGCGTTCATTCTTCATGAGCAGCAATAAGAAAAACATTTTTTAAAAACCCACTGTACAGTTCCTGCCCATCACCACTTGGCAGTCAAGCAAAGTTGTCATCTAGATGGTGAACAAAGTGAAAGATTTAGCAGCTAAAGAGCCGGATATTTTTGTCAGGAGTTGGTAGACAGCCAAACAGAGCTGAAAAGAGAGTGAATATTGGACTTACTGTCATCAGTTGGCTCGAAACACGTTGCACGGAGGGGTTTAGGGGCAGAAATGGAATATAATATTCAGAATTATATTTCCATTTGTGTATTATCAGCTGAAACTAAGAATGATTGTGTTTTCATTATCTTAGAATGAGTCTTCTATAACTACAGAGAGAGCCCAATTTCCCAGAACCCAAAGTGACGTCTTCAAGTTGCTTCTTTTTTTGTCCAACCAACAGTCTAAAACACAAAGACTCTGCATTTGCTCTCAGAAATAACAAAGAAAAGCAGCAAATCTTTACATTTAAGAAGCTGGAACCGGCAAAGGTTTGACACTTTTGCTTGGAAAATGAATGAAACGATTAATCGATCATCAAAATATTTGGCAGCTAATTTTCTTTTGATCGACTAATCGACTGACTTATCATTACAACTCTAAAACCAAAAACTGGCTGTAGAGAGGGAGTTTTGCACTTTTTGCGTTCTTATAGGCCACAGTAGGGGATGGTGAGATGAGGGATGTGCAGTCGGTTGCAATCTGCAAACACACTCTAGACACCTCTAAATCCTGGACCTTTACAAGGGGATAACATGTCAGTTTTGTGTTTACAGCTTTTTCTGCTGACCTCAAGTGGCCAAAAATGGCAGATTTAAGGTGACAGGTCATGGTTTTGGTTACATGTTAATAAAGTAAAGCTGTCGTGTCTCGCGCTGTTGACTTTTTCAATATTAAGATAAGAAGAAGACCACAATCTTTGCCTAACCTTAAGTGTGAGCGTCAACATTTTGCAACTTGCCAGATTTATTAATTAACTACGTTTCCTCCTTATGTGTTGATAAGAAAACCCGATCCAGGTGACATTACGTGTCCTTCGATATGTTTTTGCAGTTGCAAAAAAAACTGCCCACAGGGAGTTTCCCATTTTAGCTGTCTGTCAAATTTTGCTTGGGCAAAACCTTATAACACCAAACTCCTGATCATCAGTGAAAGGACCTTGTAGCTACAGCTTCACCTGCAAAGTATTTTTTTTAAAAGTACTAATTTACCAAGTGCAAATTTGTGCTTGGATAATGATGGCTCTATATGGAACCATCTGGATCTCAAAGACTACCACTAACCCCTGTGACTTTACAATTCACCTTGATCCATTTTAGTTTTTGAAAAACATTCATAAACTGAAAACAGCCACTTCACCCCATCCTAAAGGTTTCTATGAATCCTAAATTTAACGTACCGTTTCCTGCATCTATTCCGAGGTACTCATGATTCACATGTGCATGTATTAAAGGCACATGATCATGATTCAAGCTGTGATTAATTATTCCACTTCTTCCCTTATAAAAGCCGTGGAGTCCCAAGGCAAGCTGCTTGTCCCCACACCACCGTAAAGTGCCGTGAAACACACATCTGTCACCGTGCGTACAAGTAGGCAATATAACGTTCTCTTGGATAGAAGGCTCGTGATTAACCAAGCGCCATAATTCTGTCCTGGTTACCACAGTGTGACAGAGACAGAGGCAAATATGGCCACCAAAGCAAGAAACTACAACGATTACAGAGACATTACAATAATACATTTTTCACTGTGTCACTGTTCGAGGAATAAAACTGCATCATTTGATCAATTTCATCCAATATCTCTGACGATACTTAATATGAATACACCATAATATAACCGGTTGTTGTATTTTCAAGAGCAAAAGAATGCATCATTGTCACCAAGGCACTCTTAAGCAATTTACAAATCCATTAAGAACAGTCTTGTGATAGCTCCTTGCCTTTGTGTTGTCTTATATAAGCTTGAAACATTGTCTTTTTTTATAACTAATGGTTAGAAAGTGTGAACACTGCATTACAGTGCCCGAGGTGCTCGAATCCTCCCAGGAGTGGCGATGCGCCTGTATCACCTCTCTGTGTTTGTGTTTCTTATTTAGGCAGGTGTTAAGGATGTTCGAAAACACTCCGGGCAGGCAGCTGTACTGTCGGTGCCACGTTGCATAAGCGAGGTCAGCTGTCACATACAGAAAGCTGAGAGGTCACTGCTACAGCAAGAGGTGTAGAAAAACGGTTGAAATGCCGTCTGAACATTTCCTGGAGTTTATTAATAGTGTCCTATTGTAGTTGTGACTCCACTCGCCAGGGCTTGAAATATGGTCTACGGTTCTCTAATTACTGAAAAAGTACAGACTGATTTTATTTAATGACCACTCCCCGAAGAGTAAGTCCACTTAGTTCTAATTAGGCCTTTTCCTATGTTCACATGACTAACAGTTTCCTATTATAACTGAACTCTGAAGACCTAATTTCACCAGATGTTTGGCTTTTTTCATTCCTTCAAGAAATGCAAGCAAACAGAGTTCGGTTCTACTTATTTAGCTCCTATTCAGCAGAAACTACTAAATATGGGCTATGCTTATAGCACAAACTCCAGCACATAAAGCTAAAAAAAACCCAAACAGTTTAAAATATGCATTGAAGTGATGTTTTGGCCTCTGGGGTGCAGCAGAACTAGCTAAGAACACCACAGTGACCGTGTTAGCAAGCATTTGCTCCAGCAGGCACATTATCATTCGTTTGGAGTCGTGTTTCTGGTCACCTGATTAATGTAAATTCAATACTCATTCTCCTTTTGGCTCTATTTTTACTCTCCACAGCTCCTAAAGGCATTGTCTGGCTCTTTAGCAACCAATTGCCAAATTTATCTGGCAGCTTTGGTGCTGTTAACTAGTTGCTTTAGTGCTGTTACGTGCTGGTAGCGCACAGTGGCTAAATGCATTGTTCACATTGTATTGTTGGCAAAGTTCAATGTTAGCATTTGTTAACATCAATATAATAGTTAGCTTTTATAAAAAGGACTATACATTGTTAGTTAGAATGGGGTCTTGTTAAGGAACCACTACACATATGTAACAGAACAAAGCAAATTTAGGCAACTAAACGGTGTGACAACTATCATCGTCTCTTTGTTCCAGGTAGTCCCATTTCCAGGGTACAGTATGCGTATGGGAATGTATCAATTCTATGGCACTGTATTGTTCTGGTATGTTTGTAATGACTTGACCTGCTGGTTATTGGCTTTATGTGTGTTTAACCAAGCCCTACATGACTGGTGCACCAGTAAGCCATATACAGGGTGACTGACCATGCATGCCTCATTTTGCACTGAGGAAAGTCCAACATGTACTGAAACATTTGAACCTTTGCACTCTATGAAGTATTGCACATTTTTCACTGTCTATTCTGCTCTATTATGTATAAAAGAGAGTCATTTAAAATCCAGACCCTGGTCTGTATCTGGATCTCTTTTTGTTCTGAAGAGCTGTGAATGGCAACTGTGACTGGAAAGGTTGAGAGTAAGGTTTGTGCATACTTGCCAATCCTCCTTTTTTTATTGCCCTCTCCCGGTGTCCTCCCGGCATCACATTGCTCCCGTATTTCTCCTGATGCATGACAGATTTTCACACAACTACAATAAGCATGGATTTAAGTGAATAAATATATATATACTAATATATATACTAAGTAAAATAAAGAGTATTTAACATAAAAATGCTGTTGCAGTGTACTTATTTTTTTGTACAAGAAGTACCCCCTTCTTGGGTTTCAGAATCCTCCCTATTTTTGAGGTCTCAAGGTTGGCAAGTATGGGTTTGTGGGCTATTAAACCAAAACAATGACGTAAAAGAGGCAAAAAAAATGTGCTGCCGGTTGATAATTCTCTGTGGTTTCATCACTGTGACTGACCACTTTCACACAGAGCTGTTGCCAGGATTTTAAAAACACTAAGTCCCAGTAGGAGGGTATGTGGGAATGTTGGGGTGTGTGTGTGTGTGTGTGTGTGTGTGTGTGTGTGCTAGAATTAAAAAAATAGTTTATTAGTAAAATAAGAAATAAAAAACTGTAAATACAATTAACATATATGCAATCCAGGGTGACAAGGGCCACTTTTGGAGTGCTCAATTACAGCCACTGATATGTATAGTAGAGCATATGATCTAGTCAGTACATTTGTTTGTATGTGTGTGTCATGTGTGAGGTAACAGCATGCCCTTGTGGTGCCCTCGCAGCAGCATCACGTAATTGACTGAACTGAGCTGGTGTCAGTTTGCTCACAGCGATGATGTACAGCTCAGACTGGCTGTTTTAACTCCCCGCGCCCGTCTCTCCGTCTAAGCGAGCTGCGTCGCAACTCAGTGGAGCAAACCGCGGCAGCCTCTACAACACTTCTCCAAAAACACATTTTCTGCGCCGTCATCGCAGCTGTGAGGTAATCAGGAGGAAAAGCAACTGCACAACTTTGACCCCTCACATGTTGCAATTCAAAAGCCTTCAAAGTGGATGCTTTGCTCTCTCTCTCTCTCTCTTCCTGTTAAAGCTTGAGGAAGACATGAAATGTTTGGATGAATGTTTTTGTATTATTTCTTACACATTTACTTTACTCAGCACTTTGTCAGTGAGGTGGGGTTCATCTCTAAAAAAAGATGGCGAAATGGCTTGGAACTAAACTGCTGTTTACCCAGAAGGAAATGCTCGCCATCTTGTTCAGTGGTGCATTTGCGTTCTGCTCTCTTTGTCTATCAGACTTATACTTTCTCACATTATGTTTGCGTTCGGGGCTGCAGCCGAACGCCATGCACCACCACGTGCATTTGGTGATGCAGCGTCCCTGAGGATGACTCTGGTCTGGATGCTGTCCCACTACCTCTCTGTCACATGGCCAGCTGTGCTTAGCGCCATTTAAAAGTCCAGTTAAGTGTTTTCATATCATCTAATTGAGGATACATACTGCACATTACTAGCTCTGTGAAGCTGGGGAGGGCTGTAGATCCAGGTGATAATTCAATGACATTCGGTGCATTGTTAATATAAGAACAATGCACTGCACTGAAAGTCTTACTTGCATAAAAACACTTAAGCATTATTGGCAAAATAAACATAAGTCTCACAAGTAAAGTACTGTAAATAATTAATTGTTATTACTGATGCATAAACGGCGTTTGAACATTGCAGCTGGTTGAGAAGAAACTCATTTTAACCACGCTACATACTGTTGGGTCGTTAATTTTTAACTGGTCGGCACATTTTTTTCAAACTGATCAGACGTTTTGTGTGTAAAAGTAACTAAAAGTAACTGTCGAGTACAGTACTTGGAGTAAATGTACTTGTTAGCCTGTGGATACGACTCCGGGCTGTGTGCAGAGACTCACTGCTGCAGTTTGGTTTAAAGTTAGATAAGTTATTGTTCCAGTTGGAGTTAGCATCCTGTCCTGCATATTGATTGCCAGTATGCATCAACAAGTCAAACAGAATCCCTCCCAAACTCTCCAGTGTCATAATTGCCTGAGCTGTGTCTGACATTTACCGTGCCTATTTTCCCAAAATGACATTCCCATAAGCGTGACCTCGTCATGCAACGACTGGCTAGGTTTACAAAGGTCAGAACGTATGATTTGAAGAAGTCTCTTTTTTCGTCTTTCATTAACAACCACGCCCAACACCTGAGGAGGGACTGACTCGTTGTTTCTCAGACCTCTTTGTGACGACACAGCACAATTATCAGCTCTTGTCTCCTAATTGTGCACAAGAGGACCCAACGTGCCCCCTGCAAAAAAAAAAAAAAATTATGGCAATATTGGATTTTAGCATAAATGATGAAATGCCTTAATTTTTCAAGTATTTTATTCCCATAATTAAATACCATCTGTTTTTTTAGTACAGTATTTATCGATGTACATATATAAAAATGTACATATACATGTTATACTGCTGCCACATCGTGAGCCAATTATCCTTTAAATTAATCAACTAATTGTTTTGTGTATGAGATATTAATGGATAGTGAAGATATTCACTTATATGAGAGAAAAAAAACAGCAAATCCTCTCATCTGAGAAGCTGAAACTGTTAGGGTTAGTGCCAGGAGCACCCAGGACCCAGGTGCACACACAGCAGATGGAATATATTTATTATAACTAAATACAAAATGGGCTCACTGGATGAAAAGGCAGACGAGGGTCAAAATCAGAATCATCCCAGGGAAGTAAACAAATCCAAAAGGCAAAAAAATCCAAAGTCCCAAAAAACAAAGAGATACATGGGAGATGCTGGAATCAAGGCAAACTAGGTAACACACACACACACACACACAATGAACAGACAAGGACAAAAAGGAAACTCACAGACTTTAAAGGGCAGGTTAACAAGGAGCAGGTGAATCCAATCAGGGCAGGGCAGACAATCAATGAGGAGGGAAAAGAACAAAGGGGGGAAGTGTAAAGCAGAGACAAGATACAAGAGGAAAGGACTACAAAATAAAACAGGAAATAAACTAGAACCTCACGTGACAACATAGGAAGTAACTAACAAATATAAACTACAAAGTCAAAACCGTAACACAGGAAAACAACACACTAAAACTGAAACCCTGACAGAAACAAAGAGAATATTTAACAGTTGCTCATCTATATACTGTACAAACACACACACAGTATATACACGTGACATGCCTCGTGCTCCTCAGCCATCTACCAAACAGAGCCTCCCAATTTGGCGGTCTATTTAAGATGCAAAAACGTCCCATTTCTCCTTCAACCCCAGCATCCACCCCAGCATAGGGGGCTTCAAGATGATCGCTCATCACTCCCCAATATCTTTGTGATCATATCTTTGGGGAGTGACGAGGTTGAAGCCTTGAGGCCAAATTCTAACCATGTTCCGCTGCTGTAAATTAACATTTTCCTCGTGAGTTATCAGACCGAAATGAACTAACTGTTCTCTAAAACACAATACAATTTTATCCATATCGCCCACCCCTAATCTGGGCTGTACTCTATTAAAGAATTGATGACGGAAACTCATTTCTCTTACAAAATTAGGCCCTAAAGTGTAACGCCACTACATCAGCATACATACAAGACAGCATTACAGAGAAGTGAAAGAGCTGCCTATAGTACAAATATGAGACGGCATCTCAATACACTTGTCTGAGTTATTTGAGACATGAGATGAAGATTGCAATGGATGGGCAGTCATCACTACAAAGCTGAGTCAGCAGAAGTAAGGGAAACTGTGAACAAAAGAATGTCGGTACTGAAAGAGTCAGAGTGTCTTTGAGATAGTTGGAGGGGTGTGTGTGTGTGTGTGTGTTGGAACATAAGCTGCATGTGTCTGAGCCTGCATTCATCATGTCCTGAGCCGAGCATTGATCTGCAGATATCTCTGTTCCATATCCAACCAATCACTACGCACTGTCCGAACGCCAGCCTGATAAACTGGGATGCAGAGCAGCACAAACACATCCCCTCACACATCCTTTCATTACCGAGCGGCTGCCAGTGATGTCGTCTGGCCCAATCGGCCATCATCTCCCGCTGATAATGCACTCTGGAAACCATCACCATGGGAACTGTTGCACATGTTATGGGTGGTCGTCAAGGAAACCTGGCTGAATAACGGTCCCTCTCATGCATCGCCTCGCCTGACTCACTTGTTCTGTGCTGTGTTCCTGCGATGTGAAAATAGCTGTGCGCTCTAAGAGAGTGTGTTCGAGATAGAGGAAGGGGATGTTAAAGGGCAAACTGTGTAGTTATGGTGATTATTCTGATGACAGTTCCTTTTAAAACTGTTCCCCCGGGCTTATTTTCCTCTCCATAATCGAGATGTAACAGAGGGATCAGGATAGGGGCAGGGTCGAGGCGGACTTTTTTGTACTTTATATGATTGCATTACACATGGGACTCAGCCCTGAGGATCTTGGAAAGAGCTTTAGTAAGGTTGGCTGTACAGCGCACATTTTATTGTCCAACTTTTGATGAAAGGTTAGGATTTGGGCTTTTTTTTTTTTTATAACCACCAGCCTAACTTCATTATTTTCCCTCCTGTGTGCATACATGTATTTTTTTTTTGTATCCCAATTATTCCCAGTTAACATACAATAGAAACTATACTCTCACATTGGTGCTAATGACTATGATTACTAATAGATCACATGTAAGGAATATGTTTTTTTTCTCGTACTTCACTGTGCACAAATCTCACAGAGGCTTAAACAGCAAACTGAGACGACCTGTAAAGATAACTTGGAAATAATTATTTCATCTGGCCAATGAAGGAGTTCTGCGTCATCTCACAGCTTTTACCTGTAGCACTATTTATGCATTGAGATTTTTTTGGCGTGAGTTGTGGAGATATCGGGTGCAGAGATGTCTGCCTTCTCTCCAATATAATGGAACTAGATGGCACTTTGCTAGTGGTGCTCAAAGCACGAAAAATATACATTTGAAAAACTCAACAGCAGTGTCTCTTTCCGGAAATCCTGACCCGGTTACTCAAGATAATCCACAATCTTTGTTGTGAGCAGTTTCATGTAGGAACTATTTTCTTTCTACCTAACTACACTGTATCACCGCACAGAAGGAAACGTGCATCTACTCATGGACAAGAGGCTCGTCCTTGTGACAGGGATGTAAACATTAATGGTGTGACTTTATCACCTAAACTTTGGTTACAATCTCTATTTGATATTCGTCCTATAGGTTCAACTGGAATTTACTTGATGGATCATCTTCCTGATGGATTATCTGAACCAATATTCAGCATTTCTTCTGATTATGTGTATCTGTGTTTTCGCTATAAGCTTTAGATCGCGTCACATGATCTTCTTTAGGAGATGGGATTCCTGATGAAAAGTATTTAAAGGTTCAAAGTTCTTTAATGGACCTTGAGATGAGTTTTGTGTTGATCCACTTTTGAGCCAGTGGATGATGACCTTGACCCTTAAGGCTGGAACTGCCAAGGGCCACATACCCCTCAGGCCCCCAGTTCACTGTATGTCAAATGTTTTTTGGGTATTTGAATATCTATTTAATTGTCCCACCAAGTGACAATGAGCCAACATGCACAATACCAGGACCCTGAAACTGAAGCAGCTAAATGGAATGCAACCATCATTCATTTTATTTTTTACACCTGTGCTTTTCCCACTGCGATACCTCAGAATGTCTTCCATGAAAAATCACTATTGCGTACTATAGCAGCCAATGTGTAATGGATTATTATATTTATGGACTAATATTAAACTAAAATAAAACATATTCGATCAAGTTACAAAAAAAAAGTACCCAAAAGTCATACTTGAGAAAAAGTAAAGTGAAAGCAACTCATACGAATTAAGCGAGAGTCTTAAAGTATCTGATGTTAAATGTATTAAAAGTAGAAATAAAAGTAATTTATACTTATTATATTTACATGTTTATACTGTATACAAGGGGATGAAATACTCAAGTAAAGTAGAACCACCTGTTGTCCCCAACTATTCTGTCACTGGCTGCAGATCAGACCGACCTTACCTACAAGCCCCAAGCAGTACAACCAGCACCGGCCACTGAACAAGCAGCAGGCCCGCCTCCTGCAGCCTGAGCCGGGAGCTGTTCTTCAGCACCCCCGCGCTGAAACTGTTGGAAGGCAACAGCCACAGAGAGACCTTTTCTCCACTGAGCTCAGTCCTCAGCATACAGGGACTTATTCTACCTGAGGAGGTACGACACACATAAACTGCCAAATAAATTCTGCACGTAGTTGTGTCAGTCATGACGTTAATGGCGGTTCCTGACCTTTGTGAGAGTTTGGAAGTCTGTGGAACCCCTGCTGGTGTCCTCTATGCAGCGTCGATATACCAGATACATTACTGCCCATGGCAAGATGCTGACAGTGAGTCTTCACCGCGGCTACGACGGAAGTCTGAGAGATTCTCCTCCAAAGAAGAAGACCGGTAAACACTTCCCTCCTCAGTCGTGGACGGGTTGTTTTAATGACGTCCAGGACGACCAAAGCGGAAGAGGCTGCAGGCACACAGGTGTGTGGACGGAGTCAGACTGCAGCCATGATGTGATGATGCCGAGTCCTGGATGGATGCAGCTTTTGGCTTTTCATCAACGACTGAATAATCCTCTTCAGCAAGCTCATACTGTTCCCACACAAAGGATCAGAGTTTTTTTTTAAATTAATTAATTATTTTTTTCTTAAAAACGGAGTTCAAGTTCAACACACGGCATTTTTGATACAGTGGGCTTTATTTATTTATTTTTTTTTATAAGAGTGTAGTTAGTGATCATATTCCAGTTCAATGTTGCGTTTAATAAGGTGTGCAAATAAAAGAAAACAGGCTAGAGAATAATAATGAGCAGGGCCTAGCTATTACCTGGAACACCTGCATTGTTCTAAACGTGCAGTCTGTTGACAAGTATAAGTAGCCTACATAACGCACACACACACGCACACGCCTAATGAGCGTTTTTATCAGGCTTCATGAATTGTGTGAAGCTGCCATCTAGTGTAAATCAACAACAGACAAGAAAACAAAAGAGGCCAATGACAGTCTGGTCTGCGCTGTCTGTCCTAAATGTAAAACTGATGAGATGGAAAATTTCAAGGCGGTGTCAAGCCAGAGAAATTCAACATCTTTCAGCTTTGTTCTGTTGATTAATGAAAGAGCCTTGATGGAACTCGCAATGAAAATAATGAAGTTTGATTCATTAGGCAGGCCTGTGGCCACCTTCCAATTTTAGTCCTTTCACAAAATAGAAAGACGGGTCTTTGGGTCTTATTTAAAAAATTAGGTCTTTTTTAGGTCTCAAAAATGCCTTTTTGACGCCACAATAATATACAGTAGCTATAATTTTCAACATTGGATTATAAATTGTTAAATTCAGTGATGGAATGTAATGTTTATGGTTTGGCTACTGCAGATTCTAATTTTATATACAAACGTATGCCCCAACAATCTGTAAAATGGTTCAAATGAGATTTCTCTCAATCAGATACAACGTTAAAGAGCTGCTTACATGTTAACCAGACTCGGAATAATATAAAATGTAATAATATAACTCTACTCCTAAGGCCCAGACTAGACTAAAACATCCCCTGTTAGAGATATTTCCCCTCTAAACTCCACTTCAGTTCTCTTAAAGACCCAAACAGGAGGAACTGTCCAATATTTCACAAAAAAGCTTGTTGAATGCAGTACTGGAGTACCGTTATCTCCATTGTTCCAGTTTGTTACTCGCATGTCATCCTTTGTTGTTATCTTAATGATGAAATGCGTTTTAGTCCACTGGTTCCACCGATCGAGTCAGCTTAGCGATAGCTTGGAGCAGGAGCAGACAAAATAAAAAAAACAAAACAATACCTCTGTGCATACCTCTGCTTCTACACCACCTTTTACCTCAACTTTCTTGTATTTTTCAAGTTAGTAGATCAAAAGAAAGAGCCACTGGGCTTTCTGCTAAACAAATGCCCAAAATACTAAAGGGAAATGTTACGCTGTACATGAGTAACTCCTGAACAACGGCACAGATAAAGGCTGCTTTGCTTTGGGGAGAGTGCAGTCAGAAAGGTAGAAAGCCCCAGCAGGATACAGTTCTGCTGGCCGTCATCGGCATATATAACTCCAGAGGTGATGCACACCACCTCTTGCCGTCTTTTTCATCTATTTCTTCTTTGGTGTTTCCAAATTCAGCTCAGGATGTCTACACCTGTCAGCTCTCCCGAGAAATGCAAGAGAAGTTGGAGAAGGAGGTGAAGCAGCCACACAGTCAGCGTTGAGGCCACGACGGCGGTCATCAGGCAAATGCAAGACCCCAACCTGATCCGAGAGCTTTTTTTTTTTTTTTTTGCATTATTTCATCCATTAATGACCATTAGCACACCAGGCTTATGGTCAGTAATGGTCAGCTAAACTGGCTACACTTCAAGATTTTCCATTGGTCATCATGTACAACGGTATTAACTTGAGACATATGACATACATTGATGCAGACACCTGGCACAGTTGGAGACAGAAGGACAGAAAAATGACCAAACCCAAACCCAGTTCAGGCTGGAAGCTTAAACCTGCAGTGCAGAACTTCTGTCTCCCTCTTCCGGCAGTGAGAGTAATTACACAAACACTGTAGAAGTGCTTATGAAGCCATAGGCTCCGGCGTAGGCTACTTCTATCCGCTGCAGCCTGTAGCCCATACTGAAGCCTACTCCGTCACTATGGTTGCGCCCTTCTTCTGCTCTGTAAAACCAATCTTTGCTAAAATGCACCGCTACTGGTGAGCCAGCGCGGGAAAGACTCCAGAGACAGCGGCTTAAATACTCTGGTATACTGTGAAATACAGAGACATTTATCTGGCGGTGATCAGCATTGTGTGAACTCCTGTGGCAAGGACTTGAAGGTAACACACGTTTTTTTTTACATGAAAACCAAATGTCCTGTACTCCAGGTTTAACGCAGCAAAAGAGCCTGTGCAGCTTTCTTCAGGAGTTACATTCCTTTAAGGGGATTACTTCCAGGGCTCACTGTTGTTTGGCGTTTGGGATGATTTCTGTCAAGTTTGTTTTGGAAAACTGTAAAAATCGAGCGCTTCTTGCCCTAATTGCCGTCGCTCTTGCCATGAGACCCAGGCTGACAGACACCAAAATGTCTTTAAACTGTCTCGATTGGCAACAAGTCAAAATTTCGAGAAAGACACTAGAAAGTACATATTGTTTACTGCTCACCACATCAACTCTTCACTGTTGATTGCTTCTTCCCAGCTGCTCCCCAGGCTGTGGCGAGGTGTTGTGGAGCCAAGTTTATCCACCGTGCCAATCGGATCTGTCGCTGGCCTGCAGAGTGATAAACGCTCATCTGTTGCCTCTATCGTTTGGCTGCGCTCAATCTGAGTCAGTGTGCCATAGTTGTTTCGTTTTTTTTCTTGGCTTTTGTGGTTTGCCATAGCTAGAAGTGGTTGCTGACATTTTGCAAATGGCCACTGCTCACTCCTGAAAGCTGTTGGACAAACAAACACATTTACTTCCTTTCATTTTTACTTTGCCCCAGCACTCAAATACCACACAAGCTGCACAAACCTGGCTTTCTGACCTCTCATCTAGTCCCGTTTTGTTTCTTCCAGCAGCCCCCCCACCCGCATCTGACAGATCATGAATTACCCAAAAAGCAAGCAGTTACTGCACAAGTGAAACGCTGCTGGCATCAGCCATTGAGCAGCTCTCACTGGAATGTCAGCAGATGACCTGAAGGTGAACTCCCGACCACCGACGCACTTACACACCTGAGCAGCAGAGGAACACCTCGGCTCTGATGTTCACTGTGTGTGTGTACATTTCCACAGTGTGCTCCTATGTCTGCACATGCATGTTTTTGAGCGAGAAAGAGGCGCAGGAGTGAAGGATCTGACAGGAGATTCACACTGTGCAGATGAAAGACACACACAGTGCTCTCATCTCAAAGTACTTCCTCACTGTGGATGGTGGTGCTGCAGGCAGAAAGAACTAAGCAGTCCTGGGAGTCCGGTATTGCTTTTTCAGGTTCTGCCTCTCCTTCCTCAGCTAGGAAGGGACTGAATCATATTTGACCTTTTTGGAAAGGCGGAGAGGCTTCAAATGTTATTCCTCTTCGGGAGATTCTCGATAGAGGAAAAAAAAAAAAAAAAGCCTCCTTGAGCCCGAGGCGCCAGGATGGTGAAAAGAAAAACTTTTGGTTTGGCATTGACTGCATCCAACTGCTGCACTCTATCATGTACGGAGCTCTAAAATAACTGCTCTGTCGGGTATGATTCATGTTTAGCTGGAGCTTAACTGTCCTCAGCCCCCCACCCAACCACCCACACCTCCACTGATTTTACATTTATACCCAGCTAAATTTGTCCATTATTGCTAGCATATTTCTTTCATGGTACTCATTTTAAAATTATGACTAGAGGCAGAGCTCTGGTTCCCTCACTCCGTACCTTCAGAAGCATAAATGTTTGAATCATGCCATCATGATTTTAAATGATAACAGGTGGTGGTTTATTCCCAGATTAACTGTGTACAAGTCAGGATCCAATTCCCCACCCTTTTTGAATGGAAACATGTCAGAAGGCTTCAATGGATGATTTGTCAGAGGATGGCTCCGTCACATGCCGCCACAAGGGGGCACTGCTTGGACACACTTCATCATGCAATGGAGCCAGACAGAGCAACCACATCTGCTCAAACACTTGGATTCCACTACCAGGAGATGGAAGATCATTTCTAATCCTGAGCAGGATAAATTTGCTATTTAACTTTATATTTCATTTAGATTCAAACCACCAGAAAGCTTTGCAACCAAGCATCCTTAATGTCTCTGGTGAGGCGGAGGAGCATGCCAACACAGCCTGCTTTTGATGTGCTGGCACATGACGTGCATTCTGATTTCACGTGACAAGCTCTCTTCATGCTGCTTCAGGATTGTTGTCTTTTCTGAGAATTTATAAAAAAAGGGAGAAGATTAGAGAGATGGAGACCAAATATTGAGCAGGTAGAGAGAGAGGCAGAGTAAGGGAGGGTGGTGAAACACAAGGAATTAAAAAGCTGATTACATTTTCCCAAACCACGGTGATGCCTGTTTTCCTCGAGGAAATCCTCAGGAAAACAAAGAGGTCGCCCATTAAATGCAATCAGAGAGACATAGAAAATAGGGTGATAACCCTCAAGTCTCTGACACAATAAAATCTATTATCTATATCCTATCTCCCCCCTGTTTAGAGGTTCCCTACCTCTCCTATACAGGTGTCAGTTCAAAGAAGAAGACCTTCAGATGTGCCAGGAGATTGCAAGGCTGAAAGTGATGAGGGTTCATCCAGAGGGAGGGAAAAAAAAGTTTCACAAGATGGAGAGCTAGTAGGCACAGCTGCTGAGAGAGACCCTGAAACCCACCATCAGCGGGCTGGAGGGAGGTATTAGAGACACACAGCTTCTAAGAAAAATGTGTTTCAGCAAGTGATGTCAAGATTAAAGGGGTACTCCAGCAATTTATTATTGCATATTCATAAAGTTGTGGGACTTGCGAGGGATGCATTAAAACAAAAGAGTGAAAATTGAAGTGGCAGAGGCTGAGATATTCAGGTTTTTGGTCCATAGCAGAGTCTAAAATCCCGAAATGCTAAATCCTACATTTTCCACGATGCAACTGAATAGCGTCTTTCAGTGAATGCCCACGTTTCCAGCATCCCAGTTTGAAGCACAGGTATTCTTTGTAGTCTCCGAGCTGAAGAAGAGATAACATCGTCGGGGTAAGAGGACACATAGAAAAGAAGTGTTTCCACAGGCTGGGTAGTACCCACTGTGAGGAGTAAACTGAGCTTCATGGGTAAAACTGGTGCTCCTTTAACTCACTGGTTTAAAGTCCAGTTTCTTATTCAAAGACCATCAGAGAGCTGCAAGAATGCAGCATAAAAAGAACACTTTAATGCAGTCTAGTATCGCGGCTTTGAAACTTATCTTGTTTTGATAATATTCTGGATATGATGTTGACATGAAACATAGAGAAACCTGGTTATTCATACCTTTATAGAAATTATTATAACACTATTAAGGTCTCTGATAGAGGGGGGCTCATCAGTGTTTTGAATATGTTTTCTCTTTGTTTTGTTTGTTTTCTTGCAAACCTAATAGATAAAGTCTGGAATTTATGAATCCAACGTAATTAGTCTCTGGTAGGTCAATATCTATCTGTCTATATTTTGCAGTGCTCTGAATAGATCCTGGTGTGTTTCTACACATCTCTGTATTGATCGAGTTACCTCAGCAGTTGAGGGTGAACCCACTTTAGTTCAGTTACCAAAGTATTTCTTGCTAGGTTTTAGTCACTTTTGCCATCTGATCAGCAGTAATAGAAGACGCGACAACATTTATCCTCTAAGTACTGACATCACATGACAAGTTCAAACTGAGGACACTGTTATGAGTTTGCCATTAATAAAGGACCCAAATGCAAGTTTAACCATGGGTTTTCTGGGCTATGATGGTGGTTCATTTCTTACTGGCATACATTGCCATAGCAACTGCACACCTAACCTGCTCCAGTAGGTTATGTCCAAGATAAGAGAGTCATATCGTAGTGAGACGGAGGCACCACCATGAATGGGGTTGTATGCGCTGAAATTGAGTGGCGCTACTCCTACTTGTGAATATGGGTTGCTGTGGATTCCACTATACTAAACTGCCTCCCTTGTGAACTTGACTTGAAAGTTCCTCAGCTGGTTTTGTGCTCCACAAATTCTCCACGAACAACTCAAAACCTTGATGTAAGAAGTGCTAGTGTTGCATTGTTCCAAAGTGGCCATTTAGCAACTCCAGAAGTCCAACATGATCTCATGGGACGGTGTATGAATAGCACGGCATTTTTAAGGACACTGTGCGAACAGAGGATGTCCAGACCATGGATGCACAAGGGGAGAAGAGGGCTGATAGCTGTTCCAGGAGCAACTGCTTGTCAAGTGCCTCCCATACGAGCACATACGACCTCTTGCTCACTGATCCTGAACCAGGAGGGTCCTTGTACCAGGCCTACCAGGTGTAGGTCAAGAAGAGCAAACAAAAGCTCATCCATCTGAGGTCCAGAAGGGTCTTCCAGAACAAAAGGCTAGATCAACCTTGTGGTACGGCTTTCCAACAAAGAACCAATAAACACACTTCACTTCACTTTCCTTGTCGACTCTGAGACCAAAGAACCATGTGAATACGGCGTGGCCCTTCCTTTTAAGAGAGTCCGACGGGGTGTGATGAATCAATTGTCTGAGTGACTCGACTGTGTCCTTACCTGAGAACTGCGTGGTTCCTTCTGATGTTGTGATGGATGAGTTAAAAACATGCTGCCACATTAATATGTCTCCTCGAGGCGATGGATGGGGGCCCAGGATCTGACGGGGAGGTCAGCCGCCACGATCCACTGCTCAGCGATCAAAGGGCGAACACGAAATGCCCATTTCTTATGACAGCCCAGATGCTCATGCTTTCTGACACCGTGTGCACTTAGCAATGTTCACTGGTCTCCCTGTTGCTTTCAAAGATGCGATCTCTCTCTTGTTTTTATCCTGTTTCTCACTTTCTTTCTCCCCTCTGTCCCTTCATGTTGATCTATTTACATGTCATACTTTAGATCTCTTTGTTTTTATCCAGGTTTTTTTTTTTTTTTTGGTCTGACTCTTTTCTCACCTTTTTACTTTTTCAATGGATTTGTGTCTTTCCATCGCATTTCCCTTCATTTTACCGTCTCTTTCCCTTTGTACTGTTTCTGTTATGTACACTCTCATCATTTTCTGTTAGACATAAAAATAATGGGCTTTCTCCCACCACTGCTTTCTTTCTTTCAGACTTCATAGCCCACATCCTGCTACGAAATTAAACGGTAGACTGGCACACTCCCCGTCATGCAAGAAAAATAGCGGTTATCAAAACGTCACAAGCAAATTGTTTTGACTACGATACATACTGCCTGTCACTGTCCCTGCACAGAACTCGTGAACCCCCAAAAGGAAAGCGAAGGCTGCCAGAGAGGCAGGCCCAAGAGACACGTTGAATAAGCTATGAGGCTCACCGCAGGCTTCTGAAGTTAGTGGTGTTAGGTATATAGGCCTGTCACTTCCATTTACCTCTTCCTGTTTGAGCCCAATGAGGACCCTCCATGTTTCATTGTAAAGGTCACACGTTCTTCATTTCTGTGATGTCGCTACTACAGCATCTACCTGGCATGTTATTTTATGCACAACATCATGTGTCAAATTTCATATAATCCAGCTGCTGGACATTTTAAATGTGCTTCCCGGGAACACGTATAGAATTTATTTACAAGCTGTGAAGCCTTTGTAAATGTGCTTGTTCTGTATCTTTGCTGGGTGATTGTTTATTAGAGGTTCATGTAAACTGCCAAAAAAAAAAAGAAAAAAAAAGTTAAACACACAAAAAAATACACTGGTTCCTAGTGGTACCTAGCGATGCAGATAGTGTTGGTTTTATTTGCCTCAATTTTAGTAGTTCATGACTACGTGTATGAACTTCCACCCTTGAAGCCAAAATATCCCAGAAACGAGCGCTGCCATCTTGCGCTGGTGACGTCATTTGGAGCCAGAGTCTGTGCAGTAGTGACTGGGCGATGGGGCCACGGTATCAAGTTCCCACCCATACACCCACCCGACTCAATTGCGAGCAGGGCTCAGCTGTCAATCACGACGTTTCACCCCCTCCAAATCAGCGTGATAAGAACTATCTAAAATTACAGAAACCATCTTTGGGAAAAAAAATTATTTCACGTGTACTTCACGTAGGTTTTAGTTTGGCCCATGTCCTATCTGACAACATTGAGGGGCAGGGTTTATGACCTATACTGCAGCCCACCACCAGGGGACGATTGAGATGTTTTGGCTTCACTTTTGGGGAGCTCTCATGTCGTCCATCTTTATATACAGTCTATGTGTGCAACGTAAAATGAGATGAAGTTCTTTTGTACCTTTTACTCAGCCACAGTATATGTTTGCACTCTTTGTTTTTGCAAATCATGGATGTGTTAGTTTTTTGCGTTTCATACTTGTATTATGACTATGTGACTTGTGACACCTTAGCACGATGGCTGCCAAGCAACTTGGGACTGTTGGGACATTTTATAGCCGTTTTGTGGAACCAAAAGTAGATATTTTGGACAAAAATCCAGGAGAATTTCCAGCTGTGTTTGTGGCGACTAAAGCTGATATTTTGGATCATGCGTTGAAACGGTTTCTAGCCATGATTGTGGCAACAAAACCAGGTATTTTAAGGATCTTTTCATAACCCTTAACTTTATTTTAAAATCCCAATCCTAACCAGGGCTTAAACACAGCCTTGTCATAACATAAAATTGCAAATGTTAGCAAAAACAGAGAAAAATGCACCAAAAATAGTGACGGATAAGATTGATGCAGCTGTAAAGGAATTGTTTACTGGAACCACTTTGTACCAAAGAAAACTTCCCTATTGAAACTGCTCACAGCTTGTTCTGCAGATGACGAGTAATGAGGACACTGATTCAGGAAAAATGCATTGTGGAATTATTAAAATATCAATGGAAAATTGTCAAGACATTCAATTGAACTCTGTTATCTTAAAATATCTTAAAACTTGGGTAAATAAAAGCAACAATGTAAGTTAGTGAAAACCTTTCCTTTAATTGGAGTTGACAACCCTTGAAACTTTCAGCAACTAGCACATTTCTTTTTTGTATGTACTTTACCATGCAGTGGAAAAGCGTGCTGCTCCTTGATTTCCCCACAATACAGAAACATATGTAAAATATACAGCTGCTGTAGAAGTGCCTACTTTTTATTGACAATACACAAGCCGGAGTCTAAAAATGGTTCATAAGAGGCTCAGACAGGCAGGCTTTGATCTGGAGTACTACTGCTTCTAAACCACAGCTCTTTAAAGTCCCAGCCGTCTCTCCTCCTCTTGAAAAAAAAAGGGCCCTAATTGCTCTTCAGGGCTCTCCATGTGAGATGCAAGGGTAAAGAGAGTCCTCCTGACACAGATCATCATGTCCTAAATATTGAATCATTGTTGTGTACAAGGATATGAGTGCCCATTCATATTTAATTGGCTCGGGCAGCACTGCGCCACACTCTTGGCTAAGAGACGCGGGATTGTTCATCAGCCCTGACATCGAGGAGCGAAGAACGGTGTTGTCCTGCACAAAAATACAGCTCTAATGAGCATCTGACTTCAGGCCCAATCCCAATTTCCCTACACCTACATTTGGAGTGCCCTCTATTGGGTAGTGGCCCTTCAGAACAGAGCTACAGGTGGTAGGGCTTGAAATCTTTACCTAGGAAATGAGACACAAGTTGTTACATATCAGTAGACAATCCTGTAATATATATATACACTGTAAGCCTGTTGCTTGCTACCCTTTTCAATTGTGACAGGCCCAATCAGTGTCAAATCTGATGAAATTTGCAGGACTGAACAAGACAGATTAATCTATTGACAATAGCCAGGAAGCATTGGTTATACATTCTGACCTGCACTGATATCTGATGAACGGGAAAGTGCAGAAAAGTTAGTGCTGGATTATATTTCAAGCTGCATATACTGTAGGCCTATGAGACATTGAAATAAACTGTTATGTTACTGTCTATTGACGTAAATTGCTCGTCATAACAATCAAATTACATATTCTTTGAATCTACTTTAAAATAAGACATTCTGATAAATTTTTCCTGATTATTAGCAAAGATATGGACTTTTGCTGTCGCACATGTTTCATGTTACACTGTCTCAGCTTGCAAAGCATTTTGGAGCTTTTCTTCTACCCCTCCATTTGGAGTCTGCATCTGAAAGCACTCCATTTGGAGGGCTAGATGACCCCTACCCCTCGAACCACAACCCTACCCCACACGGCCACGTGCAGAACAGAGGGGTAGGGCCAAGGTGGGGAATCGGGCATTTGTCTTATCAAACAAATCCAAGCTTTTGTCAAATATAATTGAGCTAAGCTGACATACATGAAGACATGTTTTTTAAAAACATGTAAAAGAGATAGGGATCAATTTACTCTGTTATTGAAGACTTGTGACTAAGGGGGAGATCAAAAAATAAAATGTTCCATGGGGGGCAAATGATTTAATAGAAACACTTTCTGAATGACCTCAAACGTATCTTTAGCAATACATCTTAACTACATTTCCCGGCTGCTTGCGGGTGCAAATTCATCGATTTAATATCTGCACTTCAGTTTCTTCTTACTTATTGGCCAACATCGAGGCTGATACCACACCACAGTAGCAGTAGAAGTTGAGTCGGCCCCAGGAATTAAAAAAAAAGTTGCTGAAATCACAGGATCCAAAAGAATTGCACCCATGGTCGGTCTAATGTGAATTTAAATGTGTGTCAGCTTGTTGCGCACATTCATTTTTATTTCATGAGAGGAATTTTGTAATTCATTTATTTTACACTTGGTGTTTGTCCCATTCAGTAAGAGTATGAAATGGTGTGTGGGATTCATGTGCTTAGTTTATTATTATCCAATGTGCACGCTTCCACGCACGCACGCACGCACGCACTCAAATGTGTATGAACGCAGATGACATTAGAATCCAGGCGCATATGGTCTAATGACTTGCTCCATAAATTGCAACATGTGGGGCGTTGTACATAAAACATTTACACGTGCTGTCGATGAGGCAGAAAAAATGAGCGAGGAAGCAACTTGATTTAAACATGGCAATTTATCATCAGTGACTCCTGGCTACATGCTGCCACTTTGTCTAGATTATTGGTCGCAACACAGACGGTTATCCTCAGCTCGCCACGTTCGTCTCACAATGCCAACATGTTTCTGTCAGCGGGATACATCGCTTCTGCAAACAGACACTGATGCTCTGGAGCGGAGGGACGAGGTGGTACAGGGCCCCTCCACTGGAAGACATCTCAGCCTCTCTGAAGAGTGGAAAAGTGTTTCGAAAAGGCACTCATCAAAGCCACTGCCTGCAGAGAGGCTTTGTACTACAGTGCACTGTAGTAGCAGGCAGCTTCACTCTAAGCCATGTACATTAATCTCTCATGACGCAGTGCTGTTCTGCAGTCTCTAATGAGCAGTGTACAGTTGTCACAGTACACTGATTAATTATTATATTGGGAGTGGTGTTGCTGCACCTTATTATCTAGTTTTATTCCTCCTGTGTCGTTGTGTTACACAGTGCTTTGAAAGCAGCAGAAAAACACCACCAGTTACTATTTCTAAAGCTAAGATGGTGCACATCTCCAGGGGTGTAGGACATGGCGGGGGGGTTGAGTATACAGGACCCTTATCACAATGATACAAGAAGTGATGGCCGTGGATGTGGGGAGGGGCCTGCTGTGGCTGGTTTATTTTGAACCTTAAAGTATGGTGAAATCTCTACTTTTCTTGAGAGTTTTAAAAACTGTTGTTGGCCTCTTTTATATGTTCCGGCTGGAGACCTTTGTTGATTCGGGAGGCTGTAACAGGGCCCATAGCGATTGCCCAAGTCGTTTTCCAGAATTTTGTGCTACGGCCCTGCTCGTCTCTGTAGCTTTCAAGTGAGAAAAAGATCAAGGTGTGCTTTCCTTATTTATTTTTTTTTAACCCAGTGCAACTCAAAGTCGGGGGTTATCATTTCCATGTTCTTTGTAAGGGTTTTCATTTCAGTTTTTTGCGCCAGTTCTACAGATATGGTATCAAAAGTTCTCCTCGGCTTCCTGCCAAACTTTCACTTTGATTTTGCTCACTGCCTTCATATTCATAGGCCGTCTGCTTATGTCACTGCACGTTACAGTGAAACTACTTCTGGTTGGTTTTAAGCTGTCTCTAGTACAAAAAACCCCAAAACCTTATAATTCTACATTTCAATTTGAACTTTTAAAGCAACTGACAATATTCCCATGTTGGCCATTAAAGCAATGTCTTGCTGAGGGTGGTGAATAACATCGCCTACAGCCCTTAGCTGCCACAATGAATGCTGTCACAAAGGGCTGCACAGGGTTTTGAAGGCAGCCACCTAGTAATGGTTGTCTGAATGTGTCTTAAACCTCTGAGTAGCTCACTGAAACACTTAAACATTCATGAATATTTCCCTTTATGCTTCAAAATCTGCCACCCGTGCACAAAACACCGCTTGATAACTCTGTAGCTGGGCCAGTCAACAGAGCTAAAACAATAAAATTCTACTTAAGCCTTGCAGGGCAGCTATTGATTTTAATCCAGTGTTCCTTCTCTAATCAATCATTTTTCAAGAGCATTAATTCCTGTTTCTTCATAGGCCTGAGGCGGTCACCTGCGGGGCGAAAGGAAATGGCTGTTCAACCTTTTCATTTATGCCAGAGCAGCTGAGCGAGTGCACGTATCTCATAAGGACGATTGATCTGCTTTGAATAAGAAGAAAATTACTAACCTTATTCAGTTTGTAGACAAGCCGTGTGCTCGAGCAAAATATTAAAAATTGATTTTCCATCTCACTTGACATCCACAACAGCAACTACTTTTAAGGAAGCGTCAGTGCATTTAAATGCACACTTTGTTCATGAGTCACACAATTGAGTGTGGGAACACTCAAGAGTCCATCCCCTCCTGGGCTAATGGAACTTCACCAACAAGAATAGGGAACCGTTTGACGATTGCTTCGTTCATAAATCCCCCTTGAATAAAATCATTTGATTCCGTGCATGTTATCTTGGACTGGGGTGAAGTGGGCCTTGGCACTCTGGGATTGGATTAGCAGACCTATGCACAGGGAGCAGTATAATACAGCCCAGAAATCTAATTTGATTTGGAAAGGATCAGGGAATGTAATTTGATGTTTCTTATCTTGCTTGTGCTGGACAGAGGAGAGGTAAAGAAACAAAAAAAAAAAAAAAAGGAACAGGATAGCTTTATGGATCTTATACAAATTGAAATTGGCCTGAGCCGTTAACAGAGAATTGAACACGCATCTCGAGTCATCCAACAGCGATGGGAGCTGTTACGTTTCCATTGAAGTGACACCGCTTGATTTTTGCAATTTCCCTCCAGCTTTGTCAAGATGGCGGCTAATACAGGCGAGAGATGAAAAACAGAAACATGAATCCGAAATGCTTTCCAGACACCAATCATCATCTTGGTGTTACAGTTTTATTCCCCCAATTGTTTAAACACATTTCCTAAAACCGTGGCTCGATTTTCTCCAAACTCTAAAACTCAAAATGAAAACGGTTGACCATAAACTCCACAAAATCTCTGGCAGATGAAACACCCACTCAGAAAATATGTTCTGTCTTCTCAAAATTGATTCCTTTCACTAAAACGACACACACAGCACATGAAAATCTCTAACAGAGGAATATAAACGCTGGTGTGATCCACTTAAAACCATCAAAATACTGTTTGTACATGTTACATAAAACTGAGTAGACATAATTCCCTTTTAGTCCCTTTTACTGTTATGATGTTAATCAGTGCTCAAATACAAAAGGTAACAAAACAAATACAGTATTTATTTCTGTGATACAGTAAAATGTTCAGCTGACTGCAAAAGAGGAAGCTTTTTGGTAGGCTTACAAAAATTAAAAAAGATTAAAATGTAAATATGCTCACGTTCTGCCGGACCGCTGCCAAGCTTCGGTCATTGTTCGGCCACGATTGAGTACATGGTCAAGGTTGGGTGGATTTTGCAACTTCCTCCACCTCCTCACTCTCCTCCTCCTCTACTCTCACTCTTTCTCTCTGCTCTCCATGCTACTTCATTTCTCCCCAGCACAGAAGTCACCCGAGGCCTGTTTTATGCTCTGACACACCATTGGAATTGCGTTTGGACAGACAGCTGGTGGTTGGGGTGTAGATTTCGAAGGCCAGTGTTCTGCAGGCGAACAAAGTGTGCTTAATGATGGGATTTGTGTTTAGAGTTTTGCAATCTGGAGTTTTGATTTTGAGACATGAGCTTTAAGAATTTCGTGCATCCTTCCAGTTTTTGTGTGTATACAATGGAGGAAAACTGCAATTCCCCTGTCTCTAATGAGACCTCAAACTATGACTCTCTCCTTCTGACACATCCATACGTGCAGCAACACATGGTGCAGAAAAGAAGCTGGTATTTGATAAATGAAAAGGTCACTGAATCAGAGCTTAAGCAACATCAGAGTCTGAGTCTTTCGTGTACGTACACCATGAACCTCTGCAGCAAAAACACCTTTTATGGGTTTAGATAAGGATGATGAGCGCTGCTGCTGGATTTATAGTGGCATTTAACTGAGAGGTGGCTGATCGAAACCAACTGAATACCCCTCCTCTTACCCTCCCCCCCAGTGGTGCCAATGTTTGGTTTGTCTGTTCTGGGATGCTTTAGTAACATGGCAGTGCAACATGGCGGACTTGCTGGAAGAGGACCCGCTGTCATGGTCCTGGGCTTTTATTGTATTCTGTTTCCTGTCTTATTTTTTAAATATTCACCTCTCTGCTTGTTTCAGTAACTTCGCTTCCTGCCTTTTAGATTGCTGATTAGTTTCACCTGTCGCCGTCATTAGCCTTCCCGCCCTCGTGTATTTAAAGAAACAGTTCACCAAAAATGAACAGTCATCATCTACTAAACCCCGTGCTGACGGAAAGTCGGGTAAAGATTTTTAGTCAACAAAACATTTCTGCAGCTTCACAGCGAAACAGTGTTGGGCAGAGCCGTTCAAAAGAATACAAAAACAAACATAAAATGGCTCCGTACAGCTTGTGTGGCATAATCATGCAGAAGACTCGAGATCCCAAACATTCCAGCCTTTTCCCAGTGTTTATTCCTGGTGGTTTTTGGACCTTTGTTTTGCTGAACCTTGCCTGTTTATTGGGTATTTGACCTCCCTGCTCCCTGTTGGATTTGTCTGCCTGCATGGACTTTTCTGGTGTTTACCCTGGCATGCCTCACCATCATGTCTGCCTTTTGTCCATGAACTTTTATGGTGTTACTAAAATTATCGAACTGTAGCTTCCAGCTCTACATGGAATGTCCGCATCTGGGTCCAATTCCCCGTGTTTATGTTATAAAAATATTCTTCTTTCATTTGATTATACACCGGTGAAAACATAATTATGAAAATTATATTCTGCCGATTGATCCTCCTAAATACTACACCCGCAGTGTTTCCGCTGGTAACATTTTGAGGCTTATCGAACCTGAATGAGAATAAATTCGGGTCGATGGTTCTCCACAGTGGGGGATGGTTTCCTGTAGCTGCTCCTGCAGGCCTCGCTACATTGACGCTGGGTCGTTAGCTGAAAACCTTTTCACAACTTTTCAGCGTAGCTCCTCTTTGCTCATCAGTGTTTCTGGCCCGGCTGCACAGAATTCTATCCCCACTACCCTGTTGTTTTAAACCCTGCTGGGACACTTCATTTGTTGTCTGAGGTTTGGTAGTTCATTGCTGAGGTCACGATAAACAAGGAAAATAGATAAACCACCTTAGTTAATGTGGAAGCATATCTTCCCTTTTTTCCCCCAAAAAACTGCAGATAAAGTGTGTCAGGAAGGTGCTCACCAAGCCAGGGCAGCAGATTTGTTCATCCGTCTTGTTGGCCAGATGAACTGACAGGCAATAGAGCTTTCAGGAAGCCCCTTCTGTCAGAAACCATGTATTATGAAGAGTCACATGCTGGGCTTTCACCCTGGAGACTGGAGTTTGTGTCCAGTGACGGGTGTTTTCTTCCCCCAGTAATTATTTTAACTTTTTGGTCACGGTTATGTTACGTTAGGCACCAAGGTTTGGCTAACAAAACTACTTGGTTAGGTTTCAAAATAAAGGATCAGATTTCCAAATAAAGTATTCAAAAGTAAAAAGTAAAACTGACATAAACAACCTTTGGCTTTAACGCCAATTCTACATAGTGGCCAAACTGATCACATGAAGCACAGGCGCCCAAAATCACTCGATTCAATATCAGAATTTGATCTATTCAGTCCAATACCATTTCGAAAATCTAAAAGAGCCGTGTGATACATTTTTTTTATTTTTTTAATCACCATTCAAGTTAGCCGCTCGGACGAACAAAGTCACCAGTGCAAATGCTCTGTGGGCCCCACAATGCAGAAGATGCAGGTAATTTTAAACCCTGGAAGTTGATTGTTTTTAGGCTTCATGCACCACTGAGCAACTCTCATAGGAAGTGGACCCTGCCTCCGAGGCTGTATCCAGATTTTCCCTTATTGGATCCATAGTTAGTCGTTTATAAATGCTGTTTTCTGGGATTGTTTTTCCTCTTGCCTTGCAGGGAAAATATGTTAAACTCTTGAGAAAATCCAAATAAACGTCAGACCACTATCTCAGCTTTCAATCACATCGTCTTCTTGCAGTTATGAACTATACTTGGACTCTGTCAGACTGTATAAATTTGGCAGCAAAGTTCGTTATTCTATCTTATGAAGGATGAAATTGATTTGAAGCTTTTATTAAAATAAAATCCGTCAATAAAAAACGAGGCCAAGCATCTCTGGTGCTCATGATTGACATTAATTAAAGCGTGAACTACAAAATAAGTTTTAAAATCCATCCGACATATTCTGAAAACTCACCCCCTCCCATGTACTGTGTGTAGTGAGCTTTCCAGTGCTGTCTCCAAAACGCCGTCTCATCATGTTTGAATAAAGCCTTTACGGAACAATTTACAAACTGTTTTGAATGCTCAAAAGCCATGAGAAAGAGATCAACCCAACAGCCATCAGCCTACTCATTCAGTCACCTGCTCACTCATTCACACTTTAAATTGGGCTTCCTCTTGTCAACAAACTGGATTTCTCATTGTAGCTGCATTACATAGAGCACACATGCAGGCCATTTACATTGTGCAGCCAAGATCATTAACTCAGAGCCTAATGTTTGTTTGTTTGAGCTCATTCCATTTGAACCCCATTAAAACGCTGTTCCAGACCAGTTGGATCTTTCTCAGCTGCCATGGCTGCCGTATTAATGCACTGCACCAACTGTTAGGGAAAACAGTATGACTGCAAGAGGCTTTCATGTCACCAAATGCCAAGTCACAGGAAGACTTCTGATACAGTATATATCAAAGTCTTTTTTGATTTCCTTTTTTGGTTTCATCATATTTTTATATTATGTCTTTGATAGTTTGAAAAGAAAGCTGAGACTCATCTCCAACTTTTCTCGGAGGGTGTCCTCCACTGACAATCACAGCGACCTTGTCACATTTTCTTTACACCTTTTTGACCACGGGCTGTAATTATTTAATGAGAGTCCCAGTGTACCCTGGCCTGACCCCATCTGGCGCCTTTGTCCCTCTCTACGTGTGCTATGATATCTCGGCTCGGATCTTGACCTGTTCTTTTGTTCCAGTCACTGTTTCTAGTGGTCTGACTGTCTGCTTAACTGACCGACCAACCAATCTACCAAGTGACTGACTAACAGATGGACATTCTGCCCTTTTTTTTTGGTCAAAGCAATAACAAGATGAAGATCATGACCACCTTTTGTCAGTTTGTCATTGCCTGTTTTGTGGCAGAAGATGAGCTCTCCCATGTCATGCCAGAGGCAATCCTACACCCCTGATTCCAAACAGGTGGGATACTGTGTAAGTAAAACAGAATGCAACCATTTGCAAACAAACTGTGCTCACCAACAATGGTTTTACGAAGTGTTCCTGAGCCCATGCAGTAATCTCCTTTTTTACAACCATGTGTTTGACAAAGTGGTGTACCTCGGCTCATCCCTGATTGTGAACGACTGAGCCTTTCGATCATCATGATATTATCACCTGTTACCAATGAACCTGTTAAGGGTCGAGGTTAGTGTCCAGCATTAATAAAAAAAAACTAAACAAAGAAATAAAGAGCGAAGGTCTACCTTGAAATGCATCCACAATCATATCACATTTAGTGAAAAGGTAATTGTTACAGTCACCATCAAAACTCTAAATGATAAGATTGAAAACACCACTAAAGAAAACAAAATCATGAAAGAACCCATCATTGACCTCCGAACTCGCATGCAAGATAATCTAATATTTTCCGGTGTTCTTGAGAAGGCATCTGACAATCCTAAAACAAAGATTAAAGACCTCGTTAAAACCAACATGCCTCATCAAGCATGGCCTCATCCTGTGTACATATGTATATGTTACACACCAATTGTATCATGCATTCGTTTAATACACATGCTCCAATAAGAAGGTTAGGTTGAGGTGAGGTTTAGGTTTGGTTACTGGACAGTGGAAAGTAGAGAGCTGACAGGAAAGGAAGGGAGAAAGAGAAAGGTTTTAACATGGATGTTTTTATGAGAACTGGATACCGGACTCCAAAATGGTGACTACAGACTATAGTAATCATAACGACAGGGTTCCTATGCAGCACTGGAAAGTATGGAATCTGATTTTAGTAGTGGATAATTCTAGAAAAGAGAAGAGAGTATGTGTTTCCAGTTCATTGCCCCTATTCTGTTTTCTAAAGTGGGGGATAATACAATATTTATTCAATATGTTAAGAGAAAATAATATACTATAGGTACAGGTTAGCCTACTTCCTCTTTGGGTGGAGATGACTTTCTGTGTAGGAGTGTGGACTGAATGGCCATAATGGGTAAGTTTGTGCTGGTTTGACAATCCCAATCCCAAATAGCAAAAAAAAAGCATAGTTCCAAACGTTTTGTACTATTACGTCGAATCTGAAAATTATGACATTTTGAAAATGTATAGGAACCCTGTCAGGAATTTCTTGGCGGATTTTTCAATAATGCACACGCAATCAGCTGTGCTAGAGAGACAGAACGAATGGCGACAGATGAAAAATTGTGGTATGTGTGTACCAATGAGGGGGATGTTCCTTTAATTAATAGGCCTACATGAAATAAATTCCAGCCTTATCATTTTCTCACCTTGACTGGTGCCATCATCAGGGCGAAATTTGATTTTGTCCAATAGTCTGATTTATGACAAAATACCAACAAAACTAATGTAATTTCCATTAGCCTCAGTTGTACTTTGTTTTTACATACAGACTCTCCGTGTCCACGATGGAAACACAGCTTTGTCACATACGTCACCTGCGTCCATGGCAGCCAATAGGAAAATTGAATTGCAATAGCCAATGCAATGCCAATAGAAGGCAGTTACTATGCACATTTCCAACACAATATGCAAGATTTAAATACTTGGCCCTAAAATGCCAAAATTTGGATCTGAATCCATCAACAACACTACTAAATACCCACTTACATTAGTATTCAGCTGACAAAAGTGGTTTGGGGGTTTAGTTACTCTTTAAAATATGTAAGCTATTTGTGAGTGTGTGAACAAAGCAATGAAGAGAAGTTGATTAGTTCAGCAGCAGATATTGTACATATAAATACACTAAATAGGCTTTTTCATTTGACAAGGCCACTGTGTGGACAGATTCAGAGAGAGAGAGGTCAGATTATAACATCTGACCTCTCCACGGTAACCAATTCCCCTCCCTTGATTTCACAAATGTATGGAATGGCATCCAAATAAGAGATTCATCACACTATGTATGCGTTCACACATGCCAATCTAAGCCCTTTGTTGTGCACAATAAAATGCCATGCATACTGATAGTGAGGTCCTCTGGTAGGAGCGAGGGAGAGGTGTGGGTATATGCGAAGGGGTGAGAGGCAGCAATCAGCCAGCCAGCCAAACAGGAAGGTGTATGGGTCCAACAGTTCCCCGGCTGTGTGGAGATAGTGGGGCTGCCCAGCACCAGAGGTCTGAACAGATGGATTTGGTGGGGCGCACCGGAAGGTTTTAGGGGAGAGCGTAGTCCTGATGTTCACGGCTAGCTGACTCAACCACTGTGGGGGCTTGTTGAAAAGAAAATGTGTGTGTGTCTTTGTGTGTTGGTGATGTGAAGAGTAAAATGGTCCTCTTCTGCCCCCCCCCCCCCCCTTCTATTTGTCATGTTTTAGCTGTCGAACAGCAGGCCACGATTATAAAAAAGCAATTATGATCTGTCTGACTGAGCGCATCAGTGAAAGTGCCTCCAGCCAACAAAATGAGTTCCAATCCAAACTGAGAGAGTGACATAGAACCAGTTATAGTAATAAGAGGTGGAATGTGAATTCCCCGCAGAGTCATTATGCATCCATCATTCATTCAGGGGAACTGCAACAAAACTGCCATCACTGACAGAGAAAATATGGAAGGAATAAACAGGATTTCCATGAAAAGGTTCAGAGAAGTTTAAGCTTTGGCATAGTATAAAATATTCAGTGAACCATGGATCCACTGAGTCTCTACTCTAACCGAGCCTATGATCCCCATGTGGAGAGTGGGCCCTGTGCCACACGGTTCAACTCATTAGCAATTGTTGTCACATTTGCAACAGAAAACAGGTTAAAAAAAGATATAAAACTACTTGAGGAGCAACACAGTGCAGGGAAAATGATCCACAGTAGGTTGCTTATGAGTTAGAGCATCAAACTGTTTCCATTTCCCATGTGGATAAATTTGCAGTGTCTCCATTTGTTTCGTCCATTCTTTCTAAGCTGTTGTGCTTTCAGAAGGCACTCTACATAAACAGTGGCTACATTGTAAAATGCTGGTCTTGCAGTGTGTGGAAACAAACAAGTCTCAAGTCATGCTACTGGCTCATTAGGTTTGTGTACAGCAGTGCTTTGAGCTAAATGGGAGCTTTGGCATAGCAACATGCTCACAATGACAGTTTAACATTTTGGCACTTAGCTGGTAGCCTCTGGTGTTTACCACGGGCTTTGATTTAGCTAAGTGCTGACATTTGCTAACAAGCACTTAACTTAGCATTACATGACAATCTGTTCAATAGTTATGAAGTTATTTCAACCTGAACGGAGAAATGTCTGCTGGTGGCACTCGATCAAAAGTTTGGGCATCACCAAAATTATGAGGAGTGATCCTCTGAGATCCATGAACATCTGTATCAAAATTTGAGCCATTCCATTCAGCAGGTTTAGAGAAACTGCGCTGGGAAATTAAAAACTTTGACCCGATAAGGGGCGCTGGATGAAAACTGAAACAGTATAAGAAATAGTGGTTCCTCCTCTGGGGACTTTGAATGTCAGAGCAAAATGTCATTATTTGTCGAGATATTTCAGTGTTGACCACAGTGGCAGACTGACCAACCAGGATTGCCACTCCTAGAGCCGCACTAACATGGCTAAAATAGTTTGGTTTGGTTTCGGCCTCATTGTAATGTAGACAACATGTTACTGTATAATGCATTATGGCTACAATACACTGTAATATAAAAGGGAATCAGATCAGAATTATGGTTGATGAACCCTTGCTGCTACTCTTTCAACACAGTACATAGGTGTGTTAGGTGTGGGGATTCTGTGTGGTGGGGCTGTGCTGCTCTTCTATTGGTCCAATGAACTGTCAGGAACTCTGCGATGTGACCATGACTTTTATTAACCAACCAGTCTCTTATGAGCTTCTTTTCAGTTCATGCTGGTGTGCTAACTTTAGCTGACTAGCCTGTGCTGACACTTTAAAAAAGTACAAATGCTTCAGTTAAGTATTGACTGACGACACTCAGCACACTAACATTTCAATTATTAGAATTCAGAGCCGAGAGTAAAGCAATTTACAGAACCACTTCTTGAGCATTAATCGCATGCATTCATAATTCACACATGGATCAACTTGTAAGCACAAAATCGCATTAGCAAATAACAAGTGACATTTGGAATCAAGTTGTCTGTGTAGGGAAAAGACCGTACCTCACACGGTTATTTACATCTGTAAAACAAATAATGTTACCATCAGTATTTGCTAAACACAATTCTAAATTCATGCAAAGCAATGCACATCAGCACGTTTTAATGCCAATTGTGTGACAAAATGATGCAATTGCAAATTGTTTAGTATTCTGTAGAACATGATGAATTACTTTCTGTAATTACTTGTGTGTAATTGAATGTGATTCCGAGTGTGGAAGACTTGCCCTCTGTTGGTATCTTGCACTCAGTTTGAACACAAGCACAAACTTGTAGGTAAGACTGTTATGATCGTTAGGTTTCCTAATACCCCTGAGCTATATTACTTCATGTGCTGGACTGTAGTGTTTGTGAGGGACAGCTCAGCTAACATTAGCTAACATGAAGTCAGCATTGATGGACGCCCAAGCGGTGATTGCGGTCAGGAACAACGTGCTGTACCCCGCACGTCAATGACAACACTATACACAATACTACACACTACATGAAACACTACACAAGACAAACTAGAATACATTACAACACTGCATTAACAATATAAATTCTATAATGATGTGAAAGGTTAAATTCAAGAGGAAGCACACTAAAGTATAGGTTGGAATTCGTTGGAAAGGAATCATTCGGAATGGTTTATGGAATAGTTCCTTCACACTTAAAATAACTATGTACCCAGTCTTTTACCTTTACCTTTTTTTTTTCCCTCTGTTTTCCAATTATTATTATTTTTGCCCCAAATCAAATGATTTGTTGTCACATTTCATGTCGTAGTTGGTTGGCTTGCTTCCAGACCTGATACTCCCTAAAAAAGAATTCCCCTTCCTGGAACTGGAGCCTTTTGGAAAGTGGGCGGTCATGGTTGAGCTCTGTGGTCCCACGCCAGTGGAGAGGGTACTTCCACACTCGGCCTCCGGAAAATGTAAGGATATTCTCAGGCACAATGACGCAGGAGGTAGGCAGACAGATTTCAGTGCTTACATCTGTCATTATGTGGAAATGTCAAGTGATATGTGGACTGACGATCATTGTAAACTCAGCGACAGCCACAACTCCCACTTTAAAGAGCATCGCAATCATGCCTGTGCAATGTTCTGTTCTGGGTTATAACTGTGTGGCTCTCGAAGACATTTTGAGTTTACCGTCACATTCTTCCGGTTCATGTTGAGAAAGGTTTATCTACTGATTGATTGTTTTGAAATGCTACATTGTTACATGCTGGTAGTTGAAGTGTGTATTGTCACTAAACCTCTGGCTAATTGGTTAGAAGTGGTTGATAGAAATAAGTAGAAGCTGGTGACCCACCATATTCACAAACAAACTGTATTTACCGACAACAGTTTTACAAAGTGTCCCCGAGCCCATGAAGTAATCTCCTTCCTACAATCATGTGTTTGACAAAGAGGTGAACCTCTCCCCATCCTTGCTTGTGAACGTCTGAGCCTTTCAAGGATGCCCCTTTCATACCCAATCATGATACCATCACCTGTTACCTATAAACCTCTTTACCTGTGGAATGTTCCAATCAGGTGTTTTTGGAGCGTTCCACAACTGTCCCAACTCGTTTGACACGTGTCGCTGACATCAAATTCAGAATAAGCATATATTTACAAAAATCAATGAAGTTGTTCCATTTATGTTTTACACGGCGTCACAACTGTTAGGTCCATGCTGAACCTTTGTATCAGAACATGTTATAATTAACATTTACTGTACAGCGCTGACACCAAACAGCCCTGCAGGCATTCCAAGTCTCTCCTGCCTGGTAATAGGCAGGTTTTGAGCTTTAAGGTGGAATGAAAATCAGATGGTCCTTTGGCTACAGCCACATATTCCCAAACCTCTTTGCTCCTTTCTTTGCGATCTTAACTTTCCGGCCACCCTTCAGCTTTAACCTAGCGTGCTTGAGGGTCCAGCCGCACTCCTTCACATCCACCACACTATGATCCATTGGAAGCCAATAGCTGTCGTTCACCCCCAGGGATTACTGCTTGTGCCCTAAGCAGCTGATTAACATGGTGGCTGCTGCCTGCTACTCTTATCTGTTTAGCCTCCCAGGAAGAGACGACATAAAAACATCAGGGAGGTCGACCTCAGGCCCTTTACCACAAGCATTTTTCACCACCTCCAAACCCGCCTCGCTCTGAGAACTCTGAATTAGTGAGTGTGCAGCAGGGTGTATGAAGAGTAGAGCACTTCATCTCTCTTATCATAACTAGACATTTACATGACAGGTTCAGTAAGCATGACAGGAAGGAGGCGAGTCACTTACTTTGTTCACATCAGGGAGAAGGTGAGCTCAGAAACCGGATTACACCGCTGGATGTCTCAGGAGACGTTTGAGATTCCTTTAACAATGGAGTGAGTCATTTTTAGAAAACATTGACGTCTGCACAATGAGGCTACAGCAAGAGTAATTTGAAATGAATCAAAGTGTTTAAAATAATAGGCCTTTTCACAGACAGCAGACAATTTGACACAGCTTGGTGCAAGTAATGCCATTAATGACCTACAAAGCCTTTTATGGCCAGGCACCATCATATCTTGAAGAGCTCATAGTACCCTATTACCCAACGACATCTCTACGCTCTCAGGATGCAGGGCTACTTGTGGTCCCTAGAGTCTCCAAAAGTAGAATGGGAGCCAGATCCTTCA
>JBBPCS010000743.1:0-11609 GCA_037974645.1 Hollardia meadi | reverse complement strand
AGTGTAACTCAGTCTCTGTCCTGCAGTGTAACTCAGTCTCTGTCCTGCAGTGTAACCTGGTCTCTGTCCTGCAGTGTAACTCGGTCCAGAGGTCTGGGCGGGTGTTGTGGCAGGGTCAGCCTCAGGGTGTCAGGTGCCAAATCCAGCAAGAAAACCACCTGGTTTTTATATTCTTTGTGATCAAACTGGCCTCGGTTGGCTTCTACGGCTGTGTTCGGTCCCAGCTGTGTTGACTGCTCAGTGCAGCTAAAGGCCACTAGCAGCAGTCAGCAGTTACTTTAGCTAAATGTTATCTGTCTATCAGGAAAGTCCATAAATCATCACAAGCTAATGAGGCAGAGCAGCCGGTGGACATCAGAGGGAAAACCAGAAAATATTTCCTAATTAAATGTTCCAGTTTCACCAAAATCAGTGAATGAAGTTCTAAAGTTGTGTCTTTGCACACAGCTCCCAGAAACACTGCTCTTTGTTGTATTTCCAACGAAATTCTTGTCTCATTTGTGTTCTGACAACAAGTGATTTCATCAAATTCGGTGTTTTCCTGCTTCATGTAAAGTAGTTTATAAAAACATTCATGCTTAAAATTTCGGGGTGCTATTCTGCTGACCGGTGGTATGTCTGCTGTGCAGCTACTGCAGCACACAGACAACTCACCACACACACACTTGTAGATCTGCCAATGGCAGGAGTGTCATGTGATCAGACAGCCAATGAGAGACCTGCCAGACATGTAAATAATGACTTGTCTGTAGCTTTTGAAGCGACATATTTTGACATTTCAGACATTAATATCTACTGTATGTGCACATTTACAGATCTCAATAATCTACACACACATGCATGCACGCACACACACATGCACACACAGATTGCTGTACATACTGACAGTACACGTAGAGATTCTTGCACACATTTATAAATGTGACTATGCACACACGGATTGAGATACAATTGTGATTGATATTAACTTTATAAATCAATGAAAGGTAAATAATTCACTGCTCTCAGTTCAGACCTTTACAGGAAGTGCTGAGGATGGATACCTGAAGACAGATCTCAGATCAGGTGTCTGAAACACAGATCAGAGTGTTCAGAAATCTGAGAGCGAAGCGGGGACTGACTGTGTTTTCTCTGTTCAGGTTCTTGCTGGTGTTCTCCTGTCTGGTTCTGTCTGTGTTCTCCACCATCAAAGAGTACGAGAAGAGTTCAGAGGATGCTCTCTACATTCTGGTAAAACTCTTACACATCCTTTACCTTCTGTTCAGAGAGTGACACACTGATCTGAGCTCTCAAATCTTTAAATATCACTGATACCTTCTTGTTTGCAGTTTGATGACATTTTTAAACTTTCTGTGGACGACAGGTTTGATTTCACACCAGTCAGCTGCTTGTAAATCACACGCCAACTATTTTGACAGTTGATTATTGTTTCAGTCATTTTTCAATCATTGGTTTCATTCATTGGTTCCAGCTTGTGAAGTATGAGGATTAGCTCATTTTTCTCAGATTTTATGTCTCATTGAACTGACGATGTGGATGAACAGCAAAGAAAGCTTCTCGTTCTCATGTGTTAGTGAAAAAAAGAAGCTTGCATGGAGTCAAAAATCATCTGGAAGCGACTTGGTCGGTTTTCTTGACTTGGACTGCAGGTTCCAGCTTGTGGTTCATGCAGGGTATATCATCATCAGATCACTGTTGTTTCTCTCTCCCATCAGTGTAGCCAAGACCCGGCTGTGGCTCAGGAGGTGGAGCGGGTCGTCCATCATCCCAGGGTTGGTGGTTCGATCCCTGGCTCCTCCTGGCCATGTGTCGAAGTGCCCTCGAGCAAGACACTGAACCACTAAGATTGGGTGAATGCGAGGCAGCACTTTGTCAGGGGCAGACTGGGATCATAATTCAGGCCGGGAATCGAATGTCAAACAGACCACATGCTGTCTGCGTTTGGTTGAAATATTTGTTTATGCCAGCAACATAACTTTTACTTTTGGTTAAAAAACATCAAACATGGTTAAAAGTCAAGTGGTTTCAGTTTCAGTCAGTCGATTACACTTCTGTAATTAAGGCAACAGGAATAAATATTCCTCATTTGTACCTGGTATTTCCTGAAATCTCTGACTGGAGATCATGATCATGAAGCTGAAAGCTCTGAGTAACGAGAAACTTCTACCTGACAGAAAAGAGGATAAAGATCTTTTCCACGCATGTACACCTCCTGTTTTCCCACATGATTAATTAAAATGTAGAATCAATTCAGTAAAGGTAGTGATATGATGTCCTGAGGGCGGTTCTAACACCGACTGCCTCCCTTGCTGGTGAAGATATCTGTAATTTTACAGCATTAGCAGCACTTTCCTCCCGGGGTTTTCCCTCTCAGCTCCTCCTCTTTTTCCCCTTTCTGTCTCCTGTGCTGTTCATTTCTTCTCCACACTGCTGCTCGTCCAATCATATATGATATCAGATCCATCAGGCCTGAGTTTGGAATGCAATCTGGACGTTTACTCTGAACATTAACATGTTTCACAACATCAAGAACTAAAGTGAAGCTGTTCTCTAATCAAAAATTTCTGATCATTCGTAACATGTTGAATCAATATTTAGTGAATTAACACCATCTTATTATACATTTATTTTCTACTGTGCAAATGAGCACGTCGGTCATCGTCGACCCGTGACCTTCACGGGAACTCGTCATCGTTTTTACTCTTTTCTGATGTTTCATAGAATATATGATTAATTGATTAATAAAGGAAATAATCAGCAGATTAATTGATAATGAAGATAACTGCAGCCATGGTTGATTACTGACAGGATGTTGTTGTTGTGGAACAGGAAGTGGTGACCATCGTGGTGTTTGGGGTGGAGTACATGGTGAGGATCTGGGCCGCAGGTTGTTGCTGTCGGTACAGAGGATGGAGAGGACGACTCAAATTCGCCAGAAAACCTTTCTGTGTCATCGGTGAGTCTGATGACTTTAACAACACTTCATCCACTGTCAGACAAGTGAGTTTAGACTGAACGTCAGGTGACTGTTAGAGACAGGTGAGCCTGAAGACAGGTGAGCCTGAAGACAGGTGAGTCTGAAGACAGGTGAGCCTGAAGACTGACCTGTCTTTCTCTCCCTGACCTGTCTCTCCCTCTGACCTGTCTCTCCCTCTGACCTGTGTCTCTCTCCCTGACCTGTCTCTCCCTCTGACCTGTGTGTCTCTCCCTGACCTGTCTCTCCCTCTGACCTCTCTCTCTCTCCCTCTGACCTGTCTCTCCCTCTGACCTGTCTCTCTCTGACCTGTCTCTCTCCCTGACCTGTCTCTCCCTCTGACCTGTGTCTCTCTCTGACCTGTCTCTCTCTCCCTCTGCCCTGTCTCTCTCCCTGACCTGTCTCTCCCTCTGACCTGTCTCTCTCTGTCTCTCTCACCTGTCTCTCTCCCTGACCTGTGTCTCCCTCTGACCTGTGTCTCCCTCTGACCTGTCTCTCTCTCTCTCTCTGACCTGTCTCTCCCTCTGACCTGTCTCTCTCTCTCTCTCTGACCTGTCTCTCTCCCTGACCTGTCTCTCTCTCTGACCTGTGTCTCTCTCTGACCTGTCTCTCTCTCCCTCTGACCCGTCTCTCTCTCCCTCTGACCTGTCTCTCTCTCCCTCTGACCTGTGTCTCTCTCCCTGACCTGTCTCTCTCTCTGACCTGTCTCTCTCTCCCTGACCTGTCTGTCCCTCTGACCTTTCTCTCTCTCTCTCTCTGACCTGTCTCTCTCTCCCTGACCTGTGTCTCTCTCTGACCTGTCTCTCTCTCCCTCTGACCTGTCTCTCTATCTGACTTGTCTCTCTCTGACATGTCTCTCTATCTGACTTGTCTCTCTCTGACCTGTCTCTCTCTCCCTCTGTGCTCTCTCTCTCCCGCTGACCTGTCTCTCTCTGACCTGTCTCTCTCTCTGACCTCTCTCTCCTTCTGACCTGTCTCTCTCTCTCTGACCTGTCTGTCTCTCCCTGACCTGTCTCTCTCTGACCTGTCTCCCTCTGACCTGTCTCCCTCTGACCTGTCTCTCTCTGACCTGTCTGCAGACATCATGGTGTTGATAGCGTCCATCTCGGTGTTAGCTGCGGGGACTCAGGGGAACGTCTTTGCCACTTCGGCCATCAGGTCGCTTCGTTTCCTTCAGATTCTGAGGATGATTAGGATGGACCGCCGTGGAGGAACCTGGAAACTTCTGGGATCAGTTGTCTACGCCCACAGCAAGGTAACATGGGAAATGTCTATCTGCCTGTCTGTGTGTCTGACCCTTCAGCTAATGTTTCAACTGCTGCCAGTGCCGACCAAACAACTGTAACTTCAGCTGCTTACAACACAAACACTTGAACTATCTCTACAACTAGCTTTCATCGATCACAGTAAAGCACCTGAGTGTTCAGTTCCAATATCTGTTGAAGTAGTTTAAGAGTCAAACAGTAAAAATTTGTTGATGAGACAGTTGACGTGTCGAGGCTGAAAGCAGTTAAAATGTGAAATTCAGCTTCATTCAGGTTGTCTAAAACAGTTTTACTTTCAGTGAAGCTTTCATCACTTCCTGTCAGCTGACAGCTGAACTGTTTCATCACTTCCTGTCAGCTGATGCCTGAACTATTACATCACTTCCTGTCAGCTGTCAGCTGAACTGTTTCTGTCTCACTGTATGATTATCTGTCTCTCTCTTTCGCTGTCTCTCTCTTGCTGCAGGAGTTGATCACAGCATGGTATATCGGCTTCTTGTGTCTCATTCTCGCCAGTTTCCTCGTTTATTTGGCAGAAAAAGAAGACAATGAACAGTTTGAAACATATGCAGATGCCCTCTGGTGGGGACTGGTGAGACATTACACACTAATAATACACACACACACACACACACAGGTGGGGGTCATGGCTCAGGTAACACTGGTAAAATATTGTGAAGTTTTTACAGGACACAATGTGATTCTCTAGTGTTTGGACTCAAGTTGAAGGTCCGGTGTAAACTCTGTGTAATCTGAGACCTTTGGCTCAGTGGTGGAACAATCTGATTGGTGTTTGTCTTTCTCTGTCAGATCACCTTGACAACCATTGGTTATGGAGACAAGTTCCCCATCACCTGGAACGGTCGTCTGCTCGCTGCAACTTTCACTCTGATCGGAGTTTCATTCTTTGCTCTGCCTGCTGTGAGTCACTCTGATGTTTACCTGAGTTTACCTGAGACAGATGAACCTGGTTCAGCCCAGCTCACCTGTCTGTCTGTCTCTCAGGGGATCCTGGGTTCTGGATTTGCTCTGAAGGTTCAGGAGCAGCACCGACAGAAACACTTTGAGAAGAGACGAAACCCAGCAGCCGGACTCATACAGGTGAGCCGACACTGACCACGCCTCCTCCTCACAGTCAGAAACATTAGCATCCGCTAAGAGTTCTGCAGTGCTGTGTAACACAGCCACTCTTACCAGCCTCTTGGGTGTTTGTCTTTATATTCCAGTATATGTAGTGGGCATGAAATGTGAATTAATTCACGCTCAGATTCACTGTGAAGGAATGTTGCATGTGTTACACAGTGAACGTGAGACAGCCATCTTACACTGCATCTTACACTGTGCTACTATTTGCTGGACTCTGGTCTCAGGGGCATCCTTACACAGTCTGGGTCCTGTCTGCTGTGGTAGACCCCTGCCTGTATGGATCTGGTGCTTAGGACCTGTTCTTGTGCTGCCATGAGCCTCTGTTTGATCCTTTAGGCCAGCCTTCTCTCCTCACTGGTAGGATTTCTTGATGTCAGCCACTTCCTCTATCTGCCGATGGTACATCCCATGGAGGGTTTTGGTCTTCCTTGATATCTTCTCTTCCTCCTCATTACCCTCTGTCCTCTGCTGCCTGAGACACTCCCTTAGCAGTTCATCCCAGGGGGCCATCTTCCTGATGTATTCATGGATGCTCCATGTTTAATCCTGGATCGTGGCTCTGACACTCACTCACTCACTCGTAGAGTCTCAGGGTGACATCTATCTTCTCCTTTGGCCAACTTGGGTATCAGATGATTGGTAGGGTGTACATGTTGGTGGCCTAGGTCTTGTTCCTACCATTGAGCTGGCTTCTAGCACCTGTCTTACCCTCTGGAGGTATTTGGCTGTGGCTGACCTACTTGCATCCTCGTCATGGATCCTATTAGCCTGTGGGATACCCAGGTACTTATAGCTATCATATATGTCTGCTGTCCTGCCTTCTGATAACTTCACCTCTTCAGTCCTGATCACCTTCCAGAGCCTCACTTATGCACATTTTGTTGTACTGTACCTGTCTGTCATGGCACCCCTCTGCACCTCTGTTGACCGAAGAACGTCTCTCCGGCTTTCTTGATCTCGGCTTCCAATCTTTTTCTCCATGGATTGCATGCTGTACCCTCGATTTTATACCCAAGTATCTCCAGGATTATGAGGATATACGAGTTCAGCGGTTTCTGTGATGGTGGTTCAATAAGGATCGATGTATGCTGATTGTGTGCAATGATGGAGTAAATTGGAGGGGGGTAATTGGGAGGAACAACCTGCCTGATCTAACCTGAGCAGTGCATTATTATAGGACTTCTATGCTAGTCATGGATTGGCTAATTGCAAACACCATGCTTGAGCATAAGGGGGTTCAGAAGTGTACTTGGTACCAGACCACCGATCTCTGTCTTCAACTTCCACCTCTGGAAGAATTTCTTAATAATCCTGTGGGAGGCTGGGGACATGGAATCCAAGTGGGCCATGTTCAAAGCCTGCAGAGGCGGTTGGTAGAAACTGCGGTCAGAAGCTCAACGGTGCCTGTCGTGGCAGCACACAGTTGGACACCAGCAGTAAAGGAGGCTGTCAAACTGAAGAAGGCCTTTCGGGTTTGGTCGGTCCAGTGGTCTCCTGAGCAACTGAGTGGGATATCTTCCAGTAGTCTCTGATTCTGTTTGTGATAATCATGGACAGGATCTCAGGGTGCAGCTGGGGGAAGGAGAGTGTCCAGTTTGGAAACCTCAGAATTGTGTCTCTGCTTTTGCAGATGATGTTTTTCCGTTGGCTTCGTCAGACTGTGACCTTCAGCGTGCATTGGGGAGTTTATCAGCTGAATGTGGATAGGATGAGAGTCAGCACCTCCAAGTCTCAGGCCATGGTTCTCTGCTAGAAATTGGTGGATTGTCACTGCCCTAAGCAAAAGAGTTGAAGTATCTTGGGGTCGTGTTCATGAATGACAGTATAATGGAGTGTGAAATAGACAGATTGGTGTGACATCAACAGTAATACGGACCGCTGAAGAGGGAGAGTGAGCCTGAAGGCAAAGCTTTTGATTTATCCACGTTGCAACCCTCATCTATGGTTTTTTGTTTCTGGGCATGTCCAATTGAGAGGAGACCCCAGGTTAGACCCAGAACTAACTGGAAGGATTGTAACTGTCATCTGGCCAGGGAATGTCTCGGGATGCCCCAGCAGGAGGACCTTAAAAAGGAAGGACGAGTCACACACTGTGAGCAGTTAATGTCAAGTCTTGGTCATAACTGAGTCAGATCTGAACACACACACATGAAACACATCAGTATCTGGTTTGTTGCTGTTTCCATTGTAACATGCTGTCTGTGTTTTCAGGCAGCATGGAGGGTTTACGCCACAAACCTTAGCCGAACCGATTTGACTTCAACCTGGGATTATTACGAGAGGACCGTCTCTGTCCCCATGTACAGGTCAGAGTCCACCTGTACCTCCACCCAGAGATCCCTAACCCTGCAGTCTGTGAGGATATTAAGTGTGTGTTTGTCTGTGTCTCTCCAGGTTGATTCCACCTCTCAATCAGTTGGATTTATTGAGGAACCTTAAGAACAAATCAGGACTCTCATTCAGGTCTGAAATGTTTAATACAGGAAATCAATTTACAAATTCCTGAAACCTCTGCAGTATTCTTGTTTGTAATCAGATTCACATTCTTGGATTGAGTAAAAATAAATATATAATATAATAAATATTTTAAGACAAATCATCAATAAAATTCTTCTTTTGTTTGTCTTTTTCATGTCTGTCTGCAGGAAAGATGTCCAGCCTGAACCGTCTCCCAGGTTCATTTCCTGCTCTATATTTTGATTCAGGGACTCCACCAGAATATCTAACCCTATATTGAAACAATATAACAGTCATTTAAAAAGCCTTATGTCTACATTTAGTAGCCTGATAGCAGAAGAAATGAAGGACTTAGAGTTTGGTTTGTTCTAAGGAGCGCATCAAAACGCCGGCCTGAAGGCGTCACAGTGACTTCTCTGGACAAAACATGGTTTGGTTGGCTGAGAATTCTTTTTGGATTCAGGACCACCTGGTTTTACCTGAGGGAGCAGAGCACAGATAACAATATACCACTACCAATAACAAAAGACCACTCATGTTCAGATGTCCATTACTTCCCTCCAGCTCCATTGTTTTCTGCCCAGAGACTCCATGATGACCTGGTACTGGAACCTGTCCCTGATGTCATTTACTGTAGTTTCCTGTCTTCCTGTTTGTACAGGAGTCCAATATCTAGACAGAAATTAAGGACAGGAAGTATGAAATGTCACATGATTGGGCAACAGTGTTTACAATAAAGGACATTCAGGATGTTTTCTTCCAAAACTTTGTAGATCCAGATAAACTGTCTGTCTGTGTGTTCCCTGCAGTCAGAAGGTTAGTCTGAAGGAGAGGGTCTTCTCGTCTCCCCGGAGTTCAGGAACCAAAGGAAAAGGTTCTCCTCAGCACGGTGGGTGTTAGAACCAAAGTTTTTTCTGTTTTGAATACAGATACTAGATATAGATCTTTTCCAGCTGATATGATAACCAATAATTACCCGTTTCTCATGGTCGACACTGATAAGATAACTAATAATTTCACATTTTGTTTGGTCTAAAGAGGTACATCACCTGTAGTTACACCTGATGGTGTCAGACGTAGTGAGGAAAGATGGATGATTTAATATTCCATAAGATTTGTTGTGTTAAAACTCATAGACATTTTCCCTTTTCTCTTCTCACTGCACTTCTAACTTCTTCTCTGTGTTTGTTGATGGCTTGCGAACCAACTTTAAATGTATATATGGCCACTTACTGTATCGGAGTGTCTAGATGCTGATGTTTTCAATGAAAGCAATTTGGCTTCATATTATCGGCTCTGTTTATTGGCTATAATTTCATTATCGGTCGATAACTAATTATATCAACTTCCCATTATCGGTTCAATATATATTGTGCATCCCTAGTTTTGAAATATTGCAGTTGTGGAATAGTTCCGAGGAAATGTTTCCTGTGATGTGGGAGATATTGATCAGATCGGGTCTCAGGTTTCATCCTCCTGACGGGTTCTCTGTTGAGTATTGAAGGTTCCTTCAGAAAGATGTAACAGTCCGTCACATGTCTGTTATTTTCTGCATCATGTCAATAACATTTGTGAAGCTTCTGAACAGAGACAACAGTCACAGGAAGTTTTTTGTTTTAGTTTAGTCTGTAGAGCAGTTTGCAGGTCCTTATTCCCAACTCACTGCTGTAGGATCTGGTTTGAATGAAAACCTGCAGACTGTTGGACCCGACCTGTAGGATCTGATTGGTTTGGGAATTGGCTTGCATGAACCAGGGAAAACCAATACCCAGCAGAAACAATGGTTCTGATTCTGGTCTCCCATCTTTATCTTTCCTTCCTGTCTCCAGTGGTTCCTACAGTTGCTCCTGGTGTTGCTCCTGGAGTTCCTGGAGGTCCTGGCAGCTTGGGGAGTGTCCATGTCCTGCGACGATCCCCCAGCATGGAGCCCAGTCTGGAGGACAGTCCCAGCAAGGTTCCAAAGAGCTGGAGCTTCGGAGAACGTAGCAGAACCAGACAGGCCTTCAGAATCCGAGGAGCTACCTCCCGACAAAACTCTGAGGGTAAGAGGGGCTAGTTCAACCAATCAGAACAATCCATCTGTAGGTCTGTACGTGGAGCTACAGATGAACCGGAGACACTCTGAACTCCTGAGATTCTTCATGAGCTTCTTTGTTGTGATAAACTTTACCAAACTCTCGTTATCTTCGCTGGTACACAACTATGAAAGAAGCATTACGTAGTTACTTTATCTGAACCACAACAGAAGACAAAAGGCAAAACTTCATCTTTCTGTTTCCTGCACATTTTCCCAGACTTTTAAAGGCTCATCAGACTGGCACTGCTGGAACCTTTGGTTTGCAACATGGCCCCGCCCCTATCTGGGGAAAACAAATGCTGCTCACCATAAACTTTACTGTAAACTTTACAGCACAAAACAAAACCAATAACAAACTACTTGAGTTAAATTAGTTTAGAAATTATATCTGCCTGCCATAGATACATGGAAAAGATTAATTTGATCCATCTTCAGTCATGTCCCTTCAGTCTAAGCTCAGTGGAGAGTAGCTTAAACAGTTCCTGATGGATTAACCTGAAGTTAGTCAGGTGGTAAAACAGCCCCCCCCCCGATTCTGTCCGGAAAGCGGTAGCAACTGTCACCAGTATCGTTTGGCTGATTAACAGTGAAGATTAATTTGTCTTCTGAGCCTCAGATCTCAGATCAATTTGACAGCTTTGCTTAGAAAGACGCTTGTTTCTTATTTGGCTTCATTTAAATGTTGTTCCGTCTTTATAAATCTGCTCTTTCCATTCATTTTTTTTTTCAATTCAATACTACATAATTCACATAAAAGTAGTTGGATAGAAACGTGAATTAAAATGATGGTTCATTCATAATTCATTTTATTTTATTTTTTATTGTCATCAAAAAGTTTACACTGTTACCAAACTGAAGTCCTCTCTCACAGCAGTTTCTCATTCTGTCCCGAAAAGGGTGTGTGGCCTTGGTTCTTGATGACGTAATGCCGGTGTGATGTTTATCCAGTGTGATATATATCCAGTGTGATGTATATCCAGTGTGATGTATATCCAGTGTGATGTATATCCACTGGATATATATCCAGTGTGATGTATATCCACTGGATATATATCCAGTGTGATATCCAGTATATCTAGTGTGATATATATCCAGTGTATATCCAATAAAAACATTGCATATTCTAATTGTGTACGTATGTGCGCACTGGAAGTTGGATATGAGTGAATATGCATATTTCATAGTTTTCAATATAACATGAAATTAGTTCATGTGTACACTAAATGTTTTAAAAGCTGGGTACATGGAAAATGAAAGCCTGACAGTATAATATAAACAGATTGATATTTCACTAACAGACTTTAACTGTATGGCTGCCAGCGCGCTTCAGCTGCGTGCGCTCATGTGGGAAAGAAAAATACCCTATGTAAGCATATGTGTGATTAAAGTGGTCAGAAGGTCAGAGGTCTGTGTTGTTTGGCTTTATGGCAAGCTTGGCACTATTGTCTTCTGTTACTCTATGTAACCTATGCATAACACGCCACGCAGTAATTGGACTGTGTACTAGAGTGCGGCTCGGGCCACATTTTTCTGACTGAACCCGACCGAGTCCGAGACAGTAGTAACCGAGCCCGGTCCGAACCTGACAGGCTTTCTGATTGTTTATATCCGAAACCGACGCAGTTTGTTACCTGACATGCAGTCATTGTTATCTTAGATACAGCTTGTCTGTTTACTCTGATTACACATG
>JBBPCS010000741.1:0-35832 GCA_037974645.1 Hollardia meadi | reverse complement strand
CACACACACACACCCACACACACACACACACACACACACACACACACACACACACCCACCCACACACATAGTTATATACAATGCGCCATAACAGGCGGCCTTCTGAAAACGACTGTATACAAATAATGCACACGGCCAGTCCATCCCAGTCCATTTCACTCCATTCCATATCCTCCTTGCACACACACATATACCAAGACCGAGAAAAAACAGCGCCTATACGCCCACCAGCCATTAATGACTGTGCCATATACTATAAGTCAGAAAAACTGGGGGGAAATGGAGAAAGCAAGAGAGGGAGAAATGAGGCTGAGGTGAATGTAGACAAAAACAAAATGATGCCATAATTATTTTGATCGCGGGGAGCACAAAGAAAACAGGCACCCTGCCCGTGCAGCCGACAAAGTGGAAGAGGAATTAGAGGCAGATAATTGCTATAATTCCATGCCTGGAGAAAACCACCCATTTCACAAAGCTCAATTTTAACTGGTGGAGACGGTGGGAGCAGTGTGTGAGAAGTAGTTGACCAGGAGCTATTGAGCGCTGGATGCTAGAAATTTGAAATTTTTAAAATTGCCAAAGCGTCTCGCCTAATAAGCCCAACTCATATATAGTTCCTATTCCTGATATACAGTATACTGTAACTCGCTGCAACCGTGAGGGAAAGGTGGTTCTCTACATTTCATTTACTCTCCATTTTTCCCTTCCTCGCCGTTCACCTGTTACCAACCTCCCCCCTCTCCCTTATATCTCTCTTTCTCTCGTTCTGTCCCTCTCTATCGCTCTTCCTTTGTTGGCTCCTAATAATGAAAGGATTAGTGTTGGGCTGCGTTCCCAACACAGACGAAATGAATATGACTTGCTAAGTCTTTAAAGAAAAGCCTAATTATTTTAGAATGTCATTAAGAGGATAAAAAGGTTTAAAAGTCTTAATAAGAAGGGCAAAGGGAGTGATAGCAAAAGGAGTGAATGAGAAAATAAAATGGATGGATATTTTTTTTCTGACTGCTCCCACACATATGCAGATACATGCACACATTCATGTACAGTTGACATGTTGACAGAACAAGTATACATATCTCTGAATTCCTTATTTGTATAAAAAAAAAGAAGAGCAACATAAATTAAAGGAAACTTTTAAGAAATAAGAAAACTGTTTACTATTAAAAAGCATTATGAAGCAACTATACTAACACAGAATATTAGCCTATAGAGGTGCAAAGTCGAACAAACTACTGTCCAGTGATCTTTAAAGAAAATTAAGAAAAGAAGAAAAAAAAAATCATTTGTCTTTATGAGAAACCAGAGGTCTTATTGATTTTTTATTAATTATTATTATTATTTGAACAATTATGATTGTTGTTAATGTTATTATTATTGCCGTTGTTATTATTATAATTGTAAATGTTAAAGAAATGTACTTCCCATGGTTTGTTTTTGTTCTACTGTAGAAAACTTGCCGTCTTTTTTCACTCTTACCTTTCCTCTCTTTCCCAGTCTTTCTCTCTCTTCGTCTCCTGTGCCAAGTCGTCTTTTCTCCTGTCTTTCACTCTTGTTTAATTTAGAGTCCATGTGTCATTGTTGATATACAGTATAGCTTACTATTTCTTTATAGGGGAAAGATACAAAGCACGACAAAATAAAAAAGAATCCAAAAATAACCGTTTGGATCAGGCTGGTTTTTTTGGGGGGGGATGTGTTTTCTGTGTAATTAACAGTTGTTGCTGGATTTGAAAATTAAGGCGATTGAGCCGCTCATAACTGTCAGCTCATTCAGAATAAACAACAGCACATAACAGAGGGTTCTGTAACACCGCTAATGAATTATAAGAACAGATAACTGGGAAGAAAGGGTGACAGGAGGGTTGAGCCAGATGCACACAGAAAAATATGACTCTGCCATTAACTTCTACGCAATCAATACCTGGTTCTGCCGAGGAGCACTCAACATGTCCATCTTTGCACAGAGCTAGATTTGAAAGCCACCGGAGGTCGCCGGGTGATGGATCGATGTGTTTCGCTTCCATCAATGGCAAGGCTCCGTGGTTGCCTGTCATAAAGACAGATTGTCAAACGGCAATCAAAGTAATGGACTCACCAAGAGCTACCAACATGAAATGACACTCCGGCCAACAAACAATACACAGAAACACACACATGCTACATATGCAAGTCGACACCAGACTTATCTTCGGTTTATGATGAAGTAAAGGTAACGCAAGTAGCTTCTGCTATGTGGTCGATGAGTAATAAAACTGAGAATATTGTCTCTTTATACAGTATATCTCAAAAAAGGCTTCATCCGTTGTTTTTGTGGGGATCATTCTGGGTGTGCTTGTCAGTTGTTTGACACCATTATTCCGGCTTCTCACAGAACAACCAAAAAAAAAAAAAAACTCAATAAAAAGTAAACTCTTCAGTTCAAGTTAACTATTGTCTGATTTCCATAAAGAAAGATTTTAAGCACATTCAAAGTCACAGGAATCATTGTTGCGTAGTTGCCAATGCTGTTACTGCTCGCTCTGGTGCACACTGAGAAACCGACCATTATCTGACCATAACAATGCAGCTGTTAAACCTGATGAAAAGGACCACTATGACCGTAGAGGGTGATTATCAAATCAATAGACATAAGCAAAAAGGAGATTGGGACAAGCCAGACAACAGTCAGTTGTGTTCCCCCCTGAGTTTAATGCATGCAGTGAATGTAGCATAATCTGGACACTAACGACCGCAAGAAGCCTATGAATAACTCACAGTTCTTCCCTGATGCTAGTTTCACTGATTAACGGCCTGGAACAGGTTCACATCAAAGAGCTCCCCATTTATGACCATTTATGACAGCCATATTTCATTTCTAGGAGCTGCAGTAGATATCACAGTCCATTTAAATACAAACACTATTTCCGGTGGCTACATGGTGGATTTGACAAAGTTTTATCCATCTGGAAAACCAACTGTAATGACCCTAGGATGGGGAACGCAGTTTTATGTTCACTGGTCTTGGCAGTGTGACCCTAGCGAGGTGAGGAATGTGTGTATACAGTGGCAGCATAGCATGAGGCATTGATTGAGGTGCCTGGGTGTGTTGAGGCCGAGCATAATCAGGAAGCAGAGAGGCAAACAGAACAATTGAATGGGCGGCCATGCCGGGGAAGCTGCGGAAATCTTTTTTTATTTTTTCCTCTACCAGATTTCTCTATCAATAATGTGTGTCAGGCAAGGATTTTCTGTGATGTGATGGAAGACTGTATTTTTTGAGCACATAAAGCGGAAATAAATGGAAAGAAGCGAAACACGTGACGAGGGGGGAAATAAATGCAAAATAGACACAAGATTGAGACAAAGCGTACAAAGAGACCGAGCAAAGAGCAAACAACAGATCTAAAGCCGGAGAGGAAGGAGGGGAGAAAGAGCTGTTGAGAAACAGAAAAAAGAAAGTGTGTCATGCCCATGTTCCATGCAGATAGTAATAGATGTCTCCATCAGTGATTTCTTACACCAACATGGTTCAAGATGAACAGTCCAGTGAGAAAAGCCCTTTTTATTACAAGAGAGCATCACATTGTATTTACAAGTTTAATCAAAACAACCATGAAAACTGTGTCACAACCAGGTTAATGATGTTTTCCCTACAATGCTGCGTCCCCTCTGGACCACTGTTATTACTGAATGTTTAATTAAATGCCTTCACTCATATATCTACATTACTGGTGCTTGGCTTAACAGAGATTTAGAACAGACTTAGAATAAGACCCACAGGAAGAGCAGTCAAAGAAAACAGACATCTGTGATCAGGATAGTAGTCATCATCAAGAGACTTCATTTTCTTACTGACATTTGGCGTGGGACCTGATAATTAATTGGCCTTTTCATTTGCAGGGAATTCATAACGTCTGCGTAAGAGGTTGCTGATTAGTTAGAAAGCCAACAACAAACAGGAAAATGGCATATTTATTCTTCTTTAGTCCGCAAGCCGATTGTATCAAACATTAGCTTTTTCTCACGCACACAAAATATGAAAGGAAAGGAAAATTGGATGATTTAGCTGCTTGAAGATGATGACAAATGTGTACATTGAAAACAACATCTTCCATTTCGTCAACAATTCAGACCTCTGAGCAGACTTTGGATTTAAGTGAGTGTTTGGCTGAAGACCATGGAGCGACATGCACTGCCTCACACAGGGCTTTATGGACAGATTTTCCTCTGGACGGGGCTACTGTAGGTGGAAGGTGGGGAACAGAAAGAGGAAAGGATGGCCGTTCTTCCCCCACTTGTTTCTTAGGAGGAGTGAAGAGGATCTGGGGGACCAGGCTATACAGCTGGAAGAGGACCGTGGCAATTGCTTGAGCCCAGGCAGGAAGATTGGTCTTGGGAGTAAAAAGCAAGAGAGCATGGATAATGTGGATCGGTAGACACAGCAGAACTAAAAGGGAGAGGGACAGAGCCAGGGAACAGACCTGGCAGGAGTCATGTTTCGGGGGGTCTGCATGACTTAAAGGAGTCTTCCTGAGCTTGATGCGTAGCAGGTCAAGGTAAATGGCCAGCAGGCAAAAAAAGGGGAGCACGAACACTGTCATCCCATGGACATAGACTAGGAACTGTGGACTGAGAATGGTGTCAGGGGCACACACTTCCCAGTGGCTGCTGTGAATCTCAGCGTAGGTGAAGTTGTGCATGTCTTCCACATAAAACTTTGACAGGAAGCCTCCATATGGAAGGTACTTTCCAATAACCTTGCGGTCATGGTGGTGCTTTGGGGGTGGGAAAGGGGTAATGTGAGGTAAAGAGGTCGTCCAGTTGCCATCCAACCCGAGGCCAGCTGTGCCCGGACCAGTCCCACCACTTCTCCAGTTGTCGAGGATATCCGAGCCGATGAACTGGGCAAAGGAGGACAGAACTGAGCCCACCCAGCACAGCAGAACCACACACAGAGCACGTTGACGGGTTATCACTGAGGAGTACCTGGCATTCACAAACATGTGGATGTGAGAATATTTGAAGGGCATTCATATTAAAACTGCACTTAAATGACCTAAAGAAAGAAATGAACACACAAAGTTTCTACAATCCTACACTGCCTCAGCACTCAACTCTCACTAACGCCAAAAAATACAAAATGGCTTACTCCTATCAAGAAAAGGTCATTTTCATTTAAAATTAATTTCTCACTTTGGGGTCTGATCGAACAGCTGTAGTATCAACTAGATGTGAGTGAATAGGTGCTTTTGAATATAGTCTGAATGAGGTTTATTAAAATCCCGTCTTACTTACACCAGCTTTTGGTTGGTGCAAAGCAATTGAAGACCATTAAAAAAGACAAAATTCTTACTGTCTTCCACTGAAAGGCCAGATTTGTAGGTCACTGTCAATCAAACATCTGAGAGCTCCAGAGCCTATTGATATCTACTCATCCCCGTCTCTGGAATGGCAGTGTATGATAAAAAACAAAACAAAAAAACACTCATATGAGTACTGCACAAACACCCTCTTTTGATAGTGCCATACAATGGTGCATCTTGACATATTTGCTGCTTTTTTTCCCCTTATATTGATTTTCTTCCTTTACTGCTGAAAGCATGCTTAAGAGTGTTGGTTGAGTCTTGCCACCCACATATTCTCCTACACACACAAGGAAGTATGTGTAATTGTAATGTGGGCCTAAAGCATGTGATACTTCCATATTTCCAAGACAAATGTCTTATGTATCTTGTGTAAGGTTTGTATTTACTTTAACCCTGACAGACACTTTTCCACTTCAACTCACATCGAGCATTTGCATGATTTTTCTACTTCTTAAACTGATTTCTCCTCTAGACTCACCTGTCTCCCAACTGAAGCTGCAAGTGGGCGTCCAGTGTAAGCAGCATTAACAGGAACATGGTAAAGTGCCTGACCAGCATGGGGCAACACACAAAGGTTATGCAGGTGTACAGACACTGGGCGGTTCGCAGGTTGAGTAAGACGATCACAGGGACCCCGACTGCACCCCCGACAGCTCCAACCCAACCCAGGCACAGCCGCAGACAGCAAGAGACGCTCCCTGGTTGGGTCCATGCACCCTGGGTTCTCCCCAGGACGTCAGCCACTCGACTGCTGCCACTGACCGCCATGCACAATCTCACACTCACAACAATTACAGATACAGATAGTATGCACTGGCACAGGGAGTACAGCCACATGTACTCCATGTCTGGGAGAGATAAAAGAAGAAGAAAAAACAGAGACACAGGGAATGATAAAATAATAAATTCTAATGCAGTTTAAAAGTCATTACTCATAGTCATTACTAATAATAATTAAAGAAAAGTGTATTAATGCGTATGCAAATAGCCTCATTCACTCCCACTCTGGTTGCCACCAGTGCCCATGTGTTCCCACATGGCTCTATCAGCAAAGACTGCCCCTGCAGCATTAAGTTGCATTGTAAAAGGAATGTTCAAGCATAAAGAAACACAAAGAATGGAGGAAATGCAAATGGAGACGGAGTGACAAAGGGTGGAGGAAATGTTGAGGTTAAGCAAAGGTGTGCAGGTCAGAATAATAAAGACAGTCAGCAAGAGACAGAGAAAGTACAGATGTGGAAGGACAGAGAATGTGATGCAAGTTTGTAGGTAGAGGAGAGAGTAGATGTTTTGATGGGTATTGGAGAGCTGCAAACGTGCCTGGAGAGTGAAAAGGTCAGGCCAGACCAAACTTGACAGAACTTCTCCACTGAGGATGTGAGCACCATGCAAACATAGAGCAACAATCACAGAGCTGGGTGGCAACATACTGTTAACACTCTCCTTTCTTGCCTCTTTTTTTTTTTTTCTAGTCGTTGTTTTGCCTCTCTCCGCCATGTGGCCCACCATGCATCATTTGCACATTCATACTCTCTGAAACACAAATAGGCCTAGACATTTATGTGTAAATACATGAGCAATCATAGAAGCGCACACTCCCCCGATGAATAATTTCCAGCAAATGCATTCAAAGATGATTGCTAGCTTATTTCTGTGCATTTTCAAACAATAGTCTCTCATAAAGCGAAGTGGATGAACCTTGAAATAGCAGATTTGCCACAGCAATATGACACCTGTCGCTTGCACGTAATTAGTTTGACCTTTTCAGAACATTTGGTGGTAGTCGTCACTTTAATCATGACTGGCTTAAATAACCTCTTTATACTGCTTCATAATCACTTTACATACTTGTCTAGTGTCTCACCACTTGAAGGGTCTTAGCAAATAGATTGATTTACTAGAGTAATTATTTGGGTTTAATCCACCTTGTGTGGGTTCTCGATTTAAATTGGTGGCTGGTCACTCCCAGTGTAATCAATTGCCTTAATTAATCAATTAAGCTCTTTGAAACAACATTCAATGTATAGGGCCAAATCTTTCAGCATAGTTAGAGCTTTGAAGATAGTTAAACAGGTAGTGGTGGCTGGATGTTGGTGTAAGGTCAAAAGGGTAAATTAGGATGAAAATGTAAAGTTACCTGTTGTGAAGCCCTGCGATGACACAGATAGGCCTAGTTTATACAAAGCTCTATAATCTATCCTCTGTTTGTCCTGGTTGCCTTTTTGGTTCCCTCCAGGATCTCTATCACTGCCTCCAACCTCTCAGTCTAAACAGCCTGCTCCCACTGAAAGCTGATTTATAAACCTTTGCCTATTCACCTGACTTCAATCTATCTACCTATCTCTCTCCTGTCTCTGCAAACATATCAATTGTGTCAATGTTGGAGCATGGCTGCCCTTTCTGTTTGAGATGTGCAAAGGGCAACACCATCTCTGCTAGCCAAGGAAATATGTAAATACAGTACATGCACATATGCGCATATGTGAGCACGGAAACACACACACACACACACACACACACACACACACACACACACACACTTTATTCTTATAGCAAAAACCTTTTCACTCAGCTTTCCTTTGATTCCACCGTTGTTTTCCCTTAATTTGAGAGAGACAAAGGAAAATAAGAGATAGCTCCCAACTCCAAAGGCATTGTGCTTTTTGATGGTGGGATTGTGTTGGAGGTGATAAAGATGAGCAGAGATATCAAAGACATTTGCACAGTCTTATCTAAACATATTGTTCCATGAGACAAAATAAGCACACAGCACCAGAGTATGAACTATATTGCTAGGATACTGCATGCCCTCAATAATTAATCTTATACATTATCCATGTTATTCCTGTGATCTTGGATAGATTATTCAGTAATAGGCCTACATACTGCAATACTCTTTATTGCCAACCATGAGCCTGGAGCTCCTACATTGATGTTATATGTGCTCAAAATGCGTGCTTTAGTGTTAAATGCAAACCGCCATGGCCTGAAAATGTGCCTATATTTCCAAAAAACTACCCAAGCATACCAGTGTTTATACAAATCATTTTCTTCTTGTCTGCCAAAAAGGCAGAGCTCTAGGCAGGGGTGCACTGAGCCCAACCAAGGGGCCTCCATTACACAAAAAATTACCCACAGTCCAAATTAAAAACAGATTAACAAAGTAATTTCAAATATACGTAGCTGCAGTACATTTCTTGTTAAATTGTGGAAGAGGAGACCCTGAAGAGGGCAGGGGGAATACAGACTACACAAGAAGGATCATAAGTAGGCTTAGAAGCACTATTGATGAAATCCTTAAATGAATCCTTGTGTGCACTCAGTTTAAAGATATGCCTAATGTCTTGTGGAATGTCTCTAAATAACATATTTGCCTAGCTCGTTTTGTATGCGCTTATTACAAATTAAGATTTAATTGTTCAAGGTAATAAAAAGCAGTAAAAGTTGAATTTCGGTAAATATTCGAGACTTAAAAGACTATCGGCAAATTTAATCTATAAAGTTCTTCTCTGTCACAAATAATGTGGTCGGTAGACCCGACTGAGATGAGAGCGATGAGAGGCATCGGTGGGAAAAACAACGCTCCGGTCTCGCGTAATGCAACGAGATTTGTCCGTTTTAACACGAGTTGGAAACCCCGTTCCACCCTCTTCCCTTTGCTGTCCACAAGCAAGGTAAAGCGCTATTTTCTGTCCTCGGTTATATGATACGAAATTACTTCATTTTTCTTTAGTGTTTACCCTCGAAACGTGGCTAGGTATGATATAACGTGCGGGCTAATAAACTCGTCGAGCTTCGTGTGAGGTTATTAAACGTGTTTATTTGCTACACGGGCATTTTACGTGGATGTTTCGCTCATTGCTACATGTCTGTTCATTATGGCTGCCCCCATGCTACCTCGTTGGGGCCTGCTAGTTAGTGGCTAGCTGTGCCGATTGCGCTATCTACCTATTACTGATCTATGAAGTTAATTTATATCGTCAAAGTGGAGGTTTTTGGCACTTGAATGTATTTGTGATCTTCGAATTGCTGGTTTTAAGGTTAACGATTAAATTGGCTTGCCCATAGACGGGGCTGGTAGCTAACGTTAGCTAACGTGAATAAGCGCTCACTCTAGTAAAGCTAAGCCGGTTGGAAGCGTGTAACGTCTATCGAGAGATCCCACACATGTGTCGGCCCTAAGTTGTTGACCCGCTCCTTGAATTGTTCAATTTGGATTGTTTTGGTAATAAAATCACACGAGTAACGCCGAGCGGGTCAACCATGCCCACACATTATAGTCGTAATTAGTAACGGAGAAGTGAAGTAAACCACACTCGTATTCCCTTTTTAACTTTCAACCGCGTCTGTTTTACCGGACAGTGAACAGCTTAATTCTAAAAATATTAAATATTTAATGTAACCTCAGTGTGTCTTTCATATCATCTTTAGATGCCGGGTGTCACAGTGAAAGACGTCAACCAGCAGGAGTTTGTCCGTGCCCTGGCTGCCTTCCTGAAGAAGTGAGTCGATTATGTTTGTTTATCCGCACACATTATTTTTGGCTTTACAATAATCTAAGCACCTCTGAGTGATAATGTAGTTGTCATTTAAGTTTACCATTCTAATTGTTGGCTCTTGAACCGGTTCAGCATACATGAAGCTGATGCACTTGCATTATCATCTGATGTTTTGGGTTTTATACATATAGTTGAATGTACTTATTGTAAGTCGCTTGGAATAAAGGCACAAACTAAATAAATGCAATGACTTGGTTCTGTCCTTGTTTTACCACAGTGTACCTCTCGTTTAGGTGTACACCGTGGTAATAACTGGTGCTATGCTACAGAAACATGTTGAGGTTTACTTCATAACCACACTTCTCACCTGTCGCCAGGTCAGGAAAGCTAAAGGTGCCTGACTGGGTGGACCTTGTCAAGCTGGGCAAGCACAAAGAGCTGGCCCCCAGTGATGAAAACTGGTTCTACATCAGAGCTGGTAAGACCAAATATTTATCTTCAGTCCACTGACCTTGGTGTCTCTTTGATGCTAGAAGGACATTTTATTTAAAAGTTCTAAAGACAATACATGAGAGCAATGTAATTCAAATACATGCTGGTGTTGGAAGCTGAGACTGTCCCCCCTGAAGGACTCCTGCTGCATTTTACATCACTCAAGGGACGTATCTAGAAGTTTGTAGATCTTACGTGGTAGTGCTTGTTGTCATAAATGCAGTGTTGGCTGCCTTGGCTTCATGAAAGCCAACAAAAACCTGCTGTAACTTCATGCTCAATTAAATTTGAATTCAGCCTGTGTAAGTAAGTTTGACATTTTTATCTTTAGATTTTTGAGACTACTGTTTGTTGAGTACTAGGCTCAATATTCCCACGATATTTATTGTTTAAATGGTGCTTAAAAATGTTCTTCCATGACATAAACCGTTAAAACTTAAATAATTTATTTTAGTGTCATAACGGTGTACCTGAAAGTAGGGTTAAATTCTCATGCCTTGATTAAAATTTATAAGTTCATGCCTTCAATTCCCTGTCTTGATTTCTCACTGGGGCCACAAGCCTACTTTCACACTACAACATCCTTTTTTTTTTTACCATCTCGAGAGAGAACCCTCAAAGCAACCTATTACTACTGATGCTGTATAATGACCTTATCTCTTGTGTGTTCACAGCATCCACTGTCCGTCACCTGTACCTCCGTGGAGGTGCTGGTGTTGGCTCCATGACCAAGATCTATGGCAGTCGCCAAAGAAACGGCGTTTGCCCTGCCCACTACAGTGTAGGATCCAAGAACGTGGCTCGTAAGGTGCTTCAGGCCCTCGAGCTTCTCAAGATGATTGAGAAGGATCCCAATGGGTGCGTGCATTCATCAATTGCAGCCTCTAGATAAGATTTTACTAGAAATATTTAATTCAATTTGTTGAAAGTAATCTGTCTGAATCGCAATTAAGTATTCTCAAATCACAGTTGTGTTAAAAAATAATTTCAGCCTTGTGTTTGGACATGTATGTGTAATTTGTTACATGTATTAGTTGATATGTGTTTTTGGGATACTGGAGGCAGTGAGTGGTTGACACCTAGCTCTTCACATGCCACCCTTTTTTGTAATACTCACGTAGGCCTCAATTTCTCCCTCTGCATTTTCATTTTGCAGAAACCTGATGTAAAAGAAACGATGAGCTTAAGTTTTGTTTTGCGAGTCTGCAATGAATGCTTAATCACACTGTATTGAGGACTAATTGATTGGTTTGGTTTTTATTCAGTTTAAGTGGACAGGAAAATGAAATTCTTTTTAAAGTGCCTTTGTTTCAGAGTTAATAATGAATGACTTACCAATATGTATGGTGGAGAATTGATGTGACTTTTCCTGACCATAATACTTTGGTCAATGTGTCACTAAGTCGTTATTGAAGACTTATGCATTTTGTGTATTGATTATGAACTTGTCAAGGTTTTTATTCTATCGTTTCCCCTTTTTCCTGTTTTTAATTTTTTTCTTCTCCCATTTCCCTCAGTGGTCGCAGACTAACTGCCCAGGGCACCAGAGACCTGGATAGAATTGCTGGCCAGGTGAGAAACTAAATCTGTCTTTACTAATTATATTGACGTAAAAGTAATTTGATTATGAGTACTTGGATTTTTGCAAAAGTCTGAGCAAAATCATACATAGTTGCACAAGTTTCTCAATATCTTTGAGTTGTTTAATACTTGATTATTCATATGTCCAGGATGCATCTTTAGAGATTTGCATGGTGAAATAATATGGGGTTAACAGGAAACAAGGACAGGGGCTGAATTGATTGGATTAATTTTTACTCAGTGGAAGATGTTTATTACGCAATGGCAATGCCATTCAGAGTGAGTTTTTTTGTTTTAAGTATTGGCAATACTTTTGTGACATGAAACTGATTTCCTGTCCAACATTTACAATGCCTTACTGTTTCTTGCCATGCCTTCATTTTTTAAACTCAGTTTTCCATTGGGTGCAACTTTATGTTGTGTCCAGTCGTATACCAAATGGAGCCACACTGAGGCTTATACAGTAAATTTAATAGCTTAAGCTTGATCTATCAAGGGATTTATGTGTAGTCTTATTATGGCCATGGTAAAGGTGTTAACATGATGGTGAAACTAGAGCATTTCTCAAATGCAGATTATATCTGTAGTAAAGACTATTTTCCTCTGACAGCCATAAACAATCCTGATGGCTGATGCTTGAGTCTGACCTGTGCTTCCAATTAGCCCTTTGTATACATCCCACAATACTGTTGTGACGAAGACTCACCATTGCGACAGCTTTGCTCTTTACACTGAACCAAACAACTGTGGCACAATACTGCTCCAGTCCAAGGTTTTTACTTAGCATGCCAGTGTTTTGGAAGCAAAAGAGGTGTGACATGTCCTGCCATCTCAGCCTTTTTACAGACCTCAATTCAGCTCTGTTATTACTTCCACTGCTGGCTCAAATGTGAAACAATGCCTATCTCCCTAATTTAAATTCAGTGTTTATATGTAATATATGTAAAACGTTGAATAACAGGACAACGTTTTGCCTTGAGCAGGCTGTGTGAAAGGGGCTTGTGTTTCTTACTGTCTCTAATACAAAAAACCCAAAGGGCAGTGGATTTCCCAGTTTTATGTGGTAACCATTGTACTGTCTGAGTTGAGTGTGTACACTACAGCCTGATTTAACCTCCTGCCAGAATCTAAATGCTCCAGTATTGGGCCCCCTATCTGTTGAATGAATATCATTGCAACCTCAAGCTGGCCAAGTAACTGTTGTTTTTCAGTGACTTTTTCAGTGGCTGTGTATGGTACACTCTGGCATTTTATGTTGTGTTCAGACGCGCTTGGGATGGTGCCGTAAGTGTGTGTGAGATCACAGAAATATCCCCTTGCTTCGATGCAACACCTTGTCTGTTGCAGTAGTACACAAATGGTGTCGCTTCATCATGCAGTGCTTTCTAAAGCACCAGTCCTTGGGGAAATTATGTGTCTTGTGTGGCACACTACTGGAATTGTTTGTTCGCTTTCACTAAAAACAAATCACAGTTGGGCCTTGTCAAAAATCAGGAGAGAGGTAGCACTGTAATAATTCAAGGGTAAAAGGGGTAAACATGAGGAGGGAATTTCATGCTTGGCAAGTCTGCCATATGGCACCGGTTTTCTCCTTGTTTACCCATGCTAATGAGCGATATGCAGATGAGCAGCCCCATCTACCTGCTACACAAAACTGACAGGAAGCATGTTTGTGGCTCCCACTACCTCTTCATGGGTCCCCCTTGTGTGTTGTAGTTTCTGATGGCTGTTCAAAAGTGATTCATTTTTCTTGGCTAGTGAGATTTCAGCCAAATACTGTCAGACTATTGATGTTTTTGGCAGCAGCTGTAACAGTTTCTCTTTGAAACTGTTCACAAGTCCCCATGAAATTGTAAGAATTGCTGCCATCTTGCTCCCATAAGTTGCCCATTTCCTGTTCAAAGGCGATATTGTTGTGTGCCTTAATGTGGTGAGAGATTTTCAATAAACTTTAAACCCATAGAATATTAAGGAAATTGGAAGTTTGATTTGATCAGGACTGATATAAATGAGTTTAAATAGTTGGTCAGTTGCACCAACTATGGCAGGCATTTAATGAAGTTTTTAAAGCCACTACAACACCTTGTCTGCTGCAGTACTTAACTTATGAATATACCTCATGTTTTTTTGTTTTTCTTTTTCCACAGGTTGCAGCTGCAAACAAGAAAACTGTTTAATAAATCTTTTTTGGAGAAAGTCGAACGTTGTGTGCTCTTTGTTTTTATATGAACAATGACGCTTACCCTGCAGACATAAATGCTCTGCTCAGTATTGTGATGTACTCTGCTCATCCTTGTCTAAGAAGTTGCTTGAATTTGATTGTGGGCTCATATTTTGCTGGTGATAAAGTTCAGCCAAATTGATTTAAAAGGATCACATGGTTGACCTAATGAACTTTTCCAAAGTACACTAGGAGTTTAGTTTAAAAATGGAAACAAACTGCTGCATGAAATCATTCCAAGCTGGTTTCTGCCTTGGTTTAAATGTTATCCAGTCTAAAGGGCACCAGATGACCATTAGTTGTAGTGTTTTCAGATACTCATATCCTCTAACCGATACTACAGGCTGTGGTTTTATCAAGCAGTCCAGGAAGCTTTTGTCCGTTGCCAACATGCACTACTATCGTAATACCACTTGTGCTTCCATATATGAATCTTTTTAATGACTGTTAAGGTGCAGTTTGCACAGATTGATCCATCATAGCATGGCAACCAAGGAAAATGAAGTTAATAAAGGCAAATGATGGCATTTCCATAAGCAACACAGTTGGCTGTTGAGTGGTTGGTAAGGAATGATGTAATGATTTAGCAGTTGCACTCAGGGCCATAGTGCCACCTAGAGACTTAAACACATACTTGAAACAACTTGTCGTGAAATCATTGAACAAATGCTAAACATGCACTATTTTACAGTAACGGCTGGGAAATGTAAAACATTCTGCGTGGGGAAAAACAAATTAATCCTGTAGTCACTGTGGGTGAGTGGTTGTCGAAGGCAGGCCTTTATGCTACTTAAAGATCCCTAATTTGTCTTAAGGCAAGCTAAATAGTTGATGTGGGTTTACACTTGAATCTAAAAACGATACTGATTATAATGTACGAATATCTAATATATGGTTTTAAGTTGATATAACATCTGGTGCTTTTCTTAGTAGATGGACATTGTCTTGAACAACACCCCATCAATGAGGACACTTGATGGGTTTGATTTGGCTGTGCTTCTGAGATCCTGCAGAGGGTGCCAAAGCCTATAGAATATCTATCATGGCTGTACATGCACTGGTGTGTTTTCCTCCCAAGTTTCCTTAACGGGCATTTAAAAAGCGGTACCACTTAAAAGGCATTTTAACAGCTACAGGAACTTTCCACGGAGAAATGTAATGCATGGCCAACTGACTGTAAAACATCCAATTTATTTTTCAAGTGACTGTGTTCCCGTAATATAAAGATTGCTTTTGTATTGTGGATTCATGTCCATTGAAGAACAAAACCCCGAAGGCATTGTTTGCCTACAGCTGAGCAGCTGTTTCAGATCCTGCTGTGTGTGAGCGTAAGCTTGGTCCTGTGTTTGCATGATATTGCATGTCAGATCCCTGGACAGTGAGCCTGCTGTGTTTGTCATTCTGTCATCCACTGTAACAGTGTGCAGTACACACAATGCAGATCACATCGAGTGTGCTCCGTCCTATCCAACTGAGCACATGGCTGTCTCTCCTTTTTATAATGTCAATCTTAAACAGTTCATTAATTACTCTCCACATCTCAGGAAATCATCTCTTGGCTTTTCAAACACCACCTCGTTCTCTCACTCATCTTCTCCATATCGCTGTCCGCCAACACCCTCTCTTTATTTTCATTTGAAGACCAGCTGTTGCTGAACACCTGAACTCATCGTCTCTCCCTCCCCCTTTCTGCCTTCATGAGCCCTCTTTCTCTTCTACCCTGTAATTTGGAACAGAAAGAAGGATAAACATGCCCTTGAGTGGTAGAGAGATATGTCTGGAATCTGCCAGCGGAGGTCTGTTACTACTGTTCGCCTACCTGTATGTACAAGCTCACCTATCTGTGCTTTGTGCGTTCATATCTGGTGTTAATGTGTGCCGTTTTTTCAAGGCCATTAAGCTCCGTCAATTTTGTGTGCCAATTTGTCATTGTGTGAAGTGTATTTATCTGCAAGCTTCACTATAGCAATTACTGCGGTGGAACAATTACCACTTTAACAAATGCGCGTCCAAGTGGTTTTTCGTGTCTAGTGTATTTATGTGTGTGGAGGTGGCAGCACCTACTCGCTCTCCCAATTCTTTGGCAGCTCGGCGCGATCACATTGAAAATGGATGCAGACCTGCCTCTCACCTCCTCAGGGCTGGAAATAGAAGATAACTAAGAAATATCTCTGCCTCACAAGTCTCTCCAAAATAGAACCACTATCAGTAGAGCTCCTACACACACGTCAACCCACAGCTTCATGCCCTGTGGCATGTTTTCCCCAAAAGACGACATACTGTACCTCCAGAAAGTTTCCAAGCTTTCCCAGTCTCTGGCATACTGAGTTAGCTGAGTTTTCTTGGGAAAACCGACAGAGATCCCATAGAATCCGCCTCTGGCTTAGCCAAGATAACATCAGCCCTTAATGTTGCACACCACAATGCTTTTCTCATAAACTCCATTTCTTTTTTATCAAAAGGTTAGCATGACCCTCTGCTTTCAGTCACTTTTTGTAGACCTCCGAAACCTCCATCTCATGCAGTTTCATTTGTGCTGAAAACCTTTTTTGTGCTAATCATAGTAAGTTTGGGTATGTAGTTCTGTCCTTGTCAATATATTATGTAGTAAAACTAGCGTATTATACAAGCCAGTGATTGAACCAGCACAGCAGACGCGTTGTAGAGGCCACATACGGTGTGTAAGGTCATTCCCTCGTCTGCAAGAGTTTGTTTATAGAAATTAGTTTGAGGCCAAAAGGTCAGTGTTGTTTTAGTAATCGGCTGAGACGCTGGCTACCCTCTGCATTGCAAGTCTGTAAGTGAGAAAACTCCTCCGCTACAAGAAGCCTCGTTTGCACACTTATCTGTCCCAGTGGGTGTACAAAAGCTGACTGACGGATGGGTTTGTTTTGTCTGTGTGTGTGTGTGGATAATGAAAAAGATTGACCTTGCTGACTTCCTGGATAGCTTAAGGGTTTTATATACATCTGCCTACTGTATGTGTGTTGCTGTTCGTCTGTGTGCTGTCAGCTCGTATCCCTCATCTTGTGTTTGGCCTGAGAGCAGGTGGTGTAAACAGACAACGTGCCGCTCAGCCTGCCTGGCACCACAGGGCACTGTAGCACTGCCCCACAGCAGGTGTGTATATATTAGTGTGGGTAGGCGAAACACTCACCATGTGTCAGTGACTTCTGGGTCTTTGTAAGCTTTGTGTGTCTGTGTGTCTCCCTAGATCTTGAGTCGGAATCCCTTCCACCTGTCACAGAGGGTGGGGTGCAAAGGGAGGATGACAGGGCGCAGAACAGATGCTGTCTATTAAGCCAGCCGAACTGACTGAATTGCACAGTGTGTGTAGGCTATATTATTTCTACGTTGTGCCTGACCTTGTGTGTGTGTGCGTGCGCACATTCAGATCCCGGCTTTCAAGTCATTCATACTTTGATGCTGCGGCCTTGCGCTTTCTTCAGCACAGAACAAAAGACTGACAGAGGGAGACAGCCACACGCCAGGGTGACACCAAGCGGCTGTGGAGATAGGTGACATAGTGACAGACTGAGATAGGAAGAAGTGTGTGTTTGTAGCTCTGTGCTTCATCATCTCTCTATCTCTCTCACAGTTTTTAGCCTTATCTGCCTCTGTGTGTCAGTAGGAGCGAGGAAACATCTCCAAAGAAATACCAAGCAGAGGTGTCAGAAACTGACCGAGCAATGTGGGAATTTAACCAAAGAAGAGTGGCCTCAACTCGCTCACCAAGTCCAGTTTTTAAGAAACGAGGTTTCCCATTACCCCGCAGCCCTGACGGGTCTCTTTCCTGTGTTCAGCCGCAGAAATATTTTCCAAGATTTAGTGCACGCATGAGAAGATGTATGAGATCCCCTTTAGCATGCTCCATTTACAATCATTTGTTGAGCTAACCTTGTGCTCTGTTGCCTTTTGCAGAGCTTCATGTCATGTTGGATTTACTGTAAACACGAGCACTTAACTGGAAAACTGTTCACTTTGAGCTTGTGGCAGCGACAAACCGTATTATAGGCTAAGATATCTCCAAATTGTGGTAAAGAAGTGTATCTATAAAAAAAAAAATTAAGTAATGTCTACTGCAATTTGCCTTTGCTCAATTTAAACTGCATAAAATAGGTCGTACAAGTTTAAGGCTTGAACATTTTAACGGTGTAGCAGTGAGATGTCATTTAATTCTTTTACCTCCGCAGGTAGGACACATACGCTAGTCATGACTGACCCAGACACGCTGCATTTTTAGCCATGCTAGTGTCATGGCTCTTGGGATGGCAATGTTGGCTGGCCAGTCTGTTCACCACTCAGGTCCAGACTGAAGTATCTCAACAACTAATGGATGGATTGTCATGACATTTTGCACAGACATGCATGGTGGTCCCCAGAGGGTGAATCCTACTGACCTTGATGAACCCCTGACTTTTTACGGATCGACTGTATGGTTTTATACAAGATTTCCATGGTTTCCAGCTGACGTATCCTACTGACTTTGGTGATCCTCTGAATTTCCCTTCACGGCCACCTTTTAAGATCTACTGTATATTGAAATAGCTCGACAACTATTAGGTAGTTTGCTGTGAAATATGGAACACACATTCACAGTCCCCAGAGGATTGTATAACTTTTATCTACAGATTTTTCATCAAGCACCATCATCTGGTCAGAATTTCATTTTGTCATATACTTTGATTTATTACCAAATACCTGCAAAGACGAGACATTCCCATTAGCCTCTTTGTGTTTGCGTACTGACGTGCTAAAACAAAACGGTGAACATGGTGAAGAACACGGTGAACATTGTACTGAACATCAACATGCTAGCAATGTCACTGTACGCTTGTTAGCATGCTGATGTGAGCATTTTAAGTACAGACTCACAGAGATGGCTGTTTACATACTGTAGTCCCATTTTTTGAGACTTAACCAAAACTTCTCACCCTCATTCCTTCCCCCCTCTTCACTGAATTCAGGCCCCTTTGTCATCATCCTCCTCTCTCCTCCAGTCTAAACAATCATACAGACTCTCACTTCATTGCTCTAATGATCTTTCTCTTTCAACCCTTCTATTGTATGCCTGTGTTCCCCCTCTTCCTGCTATGTTCTTTCCCATAATACCCTTTATCCCTTAGTACCATTACTCCCCTGTTACCCCTTCCCCCAGCCTTACTATTTCTTATCAGGACTAGAAGCCCTCAGCTTCAGGCATTGCCATTGTGCCACGCTTTGCCTCTACTAAAAAGTTCAGAATCATGTTATTTTGAGACAAAACTTCATTGAAGTGTGCATTAAGATTTTTTAAATATATAAATAAAGGATGCACACAAATCCTGTCGTCAGTTTGATGGGGATGGATTTTATAGTTTTTAGATTTGCCAGTGTCATTCGTAAAATGTAACCTTTGACTGATGTGGCTGACAAAATTTCTGCAAATGTTGGAAATGTTTCAAAGGATACTTTAGATTTGTTAACTTTGGTGTTAATTTATTTTGGTTATGATAACATTATACTCACCAAGGTAATTGCTGAGATCTGGGAACATGGCAACGTGGCTAAAATCCAGCCGGGCCTCAACAGTCAGCGATGGATATTAGGTATATTGATTCTAGTACTGTACTCACAATTTAGTGATACTTGATCATTTTACGCTACTCTGTATGTCTATTACATCTGATTTCTACCCAAATGTTGATAAAGTTGTGTCTTAAGTTGTTTTAGTTCTGATAGTTTAAGCATATTTTGGTAATAATACTTCACTTAAATCACTTTAAATGGAGGTGAAACCCAAAAAAGTGCCCCCAAATGTGTCTAATTCCTCATCAACACTGCACAACTATGACAATGACTACAGTTTTTTTTTCTGTTGTAATTCTCTTTAAGTTTTGGTTTGGTTGTGGCTCTTTTTTTCCGAGATCATGCTAATCCCACATTGCAATATCTCGATGGCAAAACTACAGTGACTCCTCACATGCAATCTGTGTGTGTGTGTGTGTGTGTGCAGCTTCAGTGTGATCGTCTCGTGACTTTCTGTTTCTCAATTGAATTTTGGGGAGCAACTACAGGAAGGTGTAGCGCTGCGCAGATTCAGCGTCGTGCCACCGCATTGAACAAGATTAGCTGTAGACACTGACATATACTGTACGTTCATCTGTATTTGTGCCGTGCAGGGTGGCAGAGGTTAGGGAACTCATTTCAGGGTGCTGTTGCGCTATTGCCCGCTATTCCGGTCTCTTAAACATAGTGAGTGACCTCCTTGGCTCAATCTGATGTCTTCTCCCATAACCCCCCCTCCCCCGAGACAAATTCCTGTCACATGCTGTCTTACTACATCTCCTGTCTGTCTTCTTGTTTCTTTCTTTCTTCTCTACCCTATCCCCTACCCCTTGTTGCTATATTATTCCTTTTTTCTTTCACTTAATTTACCTATACTGCCTGTATGTATCTGTCACCGCATTTTCTATTTTTCATCCTTGGCCAGTCATTCCAAGTACATAATTGTTTAAAAAATATGCGTCCTTGGACTCAGGAAATCTTTAGTCTGTCAATGGGCTTTTGTTTGTGTATCTTACCTCCTTGAAAAGATGAAGATAAACTTGCCTATCCTTCACCGTTGTGAATGGGATACTGTCTTCTTGTGTGTGTGTGTGAGAGAGAGAGAGTGAGGAGAGAAAATCCCTAAATAGACACTTCCTGTGTACAGTAAATGTGTTTGTGCGAAAACAGTGTGCCAGAGAGGTGCGTTTGTGTTAGCAAAAATCTAATTAACTGCTGAGCTGCTTTCAAAGCTTCCTCTTCTCTTTACCCGCAGCTCTCTGTCAAAACAAGTTCTTCACTCTGCTCTTTCCCTGCCACCAAAACGGCTGTGGAGATAGGTGACATAGTGACAGACTGAGATGGGAATTATGAATTTCTGTCTTTTCGCAAAAAATTATCAATTGTGAGCCGTGATTAGTTGCCCTCAGGGACCTGTTGCATTCATGACTTCAGGGTGAGAGAGAAGCTGAGACCAAACGATGTATTTGACTGTTGACAACGACTGTAGAAATTATACTTTTCCTCCATGGAAATCCAGGCACACCTCAGGGACCCATCTTTATGAGAGAGCATTTGACGAGCAGGTCCTGCTGTGGCAGAGGTTTGGTACGACATTAGGCTAACATTATGCACTAGCCTCCGGGCCTGCCGAATACGACAAGTGGAAAAAAGGGTCACGCCTCTGTGGGTCCTGATAGAAAAAGTGTTCTCCTGGCTTCTCTGTCTCATTTTCCCTTCTCGTTATTTCATTTTTATTGTTTTCCATCATACAGGTTTTTCTTCACTCTCTCTTCCTCCTTCCATCTGGCTGTTCCAGCTGAGGTCAATATACCCACCACTCCACTGTAGCACCAGGGAACGGCGATCTCATGAATAGCAAAGCAGCAAACTGACAGGCCCCCTGACATTTGGAAAGCGGGTGTAAAACTGAAGTGATTTCAATATTTTGATTGAAATATAGAGGCTTCATCCCGTCAACGTTCATTTTAGTCAGTTTCAATGAAACCCAGAGCTTTATTTAAAACATTAATTTCTCATTTTCCCATCAGGTCATCTCCAGGTGTTTTTTTTTGTTTGTTTTTTTCCCCCCCTCTGTCACGGTCATTTCTCTCCAACGCAGTTCACTTTTCTGAACAATGCAGCATTTGGCCTTTAACTTCCAACATCAGCCAGGCGAACCTTGCATGCTTATCAGAAGTCTGGTATACATCTGTGCTTTTTGTAACGCAGTGTGTAATGTTACACACATAGTTAATCAGCTCTTTCAGCAGCTGCCTCTCCGCCTTTCCAAAGCAATTGCTGAAGTTCAAGGGCTGATCACCTAAAAAGTCGGCCTGAGTCTATTTGTATCTTGTCTGGTCCATTGGAGTTTGTGTGTGGACACCTTTGAGTCTGAGCGAACACTCGGTGCCTTTGAAACAGTCCTGATTTAGTTTCACTCCACTTTTAAGCTCTTCCAGAGTAGATTGTTTTACTTGTTCTGTCCTCTCTATATTCTACTGTTGGGCAAAATGATTTTCCCGACCTTTCTCTTCCTCATCTGCCCCTCAATTTGTTGCCGTCTAACTCTGCTTCCTACATTTCTCCTCTTAGCCCCTCATCACCCACCCACCTACTGACCCATGTTCCTTTTTCTCTCTCTCTCTCTACTCAGCTGGTGGGCCAGCCAGGAGGCAGTGCATGCGTTTGAGGAGCATAATCTGCTCTTTCTCCCCTTCCCATTTCCATTTCAATCCCCTGTTCACAGCTGGAACCAAGGCGCTCTGCATGCAGATGAGCAAGAGTTGACTTTTTTTTTCTAGAGCGTACATTCAGAAAAGAGAAGGGGAGGAGCAGGACGAGGAGGTCGAGAGAGAGGGGCAACGAAGGCAGAAGAATAAAAGTTTCTGCGATGGAGCGAGCGACAGCTGCCGACGGGGAGAATCATTCACTCCATGTGCGCAGCAGAAGATGAAATGTTTTTGCAGGTCAGACAACACCTTCCGAACAAGAACAAAATCAAGACAAAATGGCAAGAAAATGCAGTCCAAAACGCAGGTCATGGCATGATGAAGGTCAACGAGTGTAAAACAAAACAGTGCAATACAAGTAAGGGTGGTTGTGTGTCAAACATAAGCACAATCTGTACTGTGTGAAGTAACACAGATTATTTCAGCAGACTGTTACCAGACACCTGCAATTACCAGAAAATTGCATAAAAGTATTTCTTAAAAACATGAGGATGAAGGACAGTTTTGATGTGATGAGGATGTGAAAAGCAAAAAGGCTCTGTGATCTTCTCCAGTTTAGATGCTAGAAACTCTTGGTATGATTTCTTTTTAATAATTCTGTACAAAATGACACAAAGCTGATTCACAGAGTCGGTAAACCAAAAACAAAGATTCAATTTAATACGTTTCCTGCTCACATGTCAGGCAAACTCTGTTCATCTCTGCTCGAGGTCAATCCCTTCGTCACCCACCCTCAGATCCCGATGGCGATGACAAAAGACCACGAGATCATGAGTGACATCAGCCAGGCCCATGCTGACGACATCAGAGTTCTGTTTAGCGGGAGAAGCTGAGTCATATTGGGCTGACGACCAGTGAATAAGGAGGATTGTTTTGGACTTCTGGGCAGTCATATGAGCTGCCAGCAGCATCCATTATAAGGGATGCATACGAACACACCCACAACAACACACACTAATTGATGTTATTGTTGTGGGACTGGGGCCCCTAATGCACCCTGCTCGAGTGCTGCGTAGCTGGCCACTCGAGTTTCACTCGAAGCCCATTTATGGCAACAAAAAACGAAAAACATCTGCTGCCAATTGATTAAAAAAACAGATATCGATTTTAACAGGCAAGCTCAGCAGCAGAAGTGATTCGCTCATGAGCCGTGACAAAATGTGCTGACCACTTAATATGGCTATTTAATAATTAACGCTATTGTCATTGTCCGCTCTTTGAATTACAGAGTGTTTCCAAATGTCTTTCTCTTAAAATCACAAATGATTAAAAAAAAGTCTGCGTGCGTGAAATCAGCTAGAAGTTAATGTAACTGACAGTTTGATGATAGCAAACAGCATGATAAAGCCTTGCCACTCTTTGGCAGCCCACTGCAGAGTTACATTAAATCTTGTCATGCCAAGTGGACTGCTCAGCCCAGCAGGCTAAGAAACTGCCCGGCAGGTCAGAATGGCTTGCAAGTGCTCACATTTGCTGTTATTGACAGAAACCTTCTCTTTACACCGTTCTTCTTCCCCCTTTTTCCTCTCTTCATCTCCTGTCCCAGGTCAATTTGCTGCAGTCTGAAACGCACCAACCACTCCCTCTCTTCCCCTTTAGTCAGTCACTTTCTTTTGATCCTGGCTGCACTCACATTCTCCCTTCTTTCATTCCTTCCCCATCCTTCGAACATCCGAGCATCCCGCATCTACTTTCCTGTTCTTCCTGCTCCTTTTACACTAATTGACTCTCAACACCATCGACAGCCACCTATACTGGCTTTCTTCCCGATCACTCTTACCCCTCCGTCCCTCATTTTCCCTTCCTCCTCTTTCCCCCACTCTCCCTCTTAATGCCCTCCTGTGGAGTCACAGGATTGATGGCAACACTTGGCCACGGTGCGTGAGCGTGTGTCACGGTTCCTCAGCTTCCACTGCACAGTCATTGTGGCTGTAATGCCATAATTACCCCCCACGATGGACAAGGAATGGGAAGAGAGAGGTAGTTTCAAAGAGAGACGGAGGGAGGGGAGTGGATGTGATGAGAGAGGGATGACGGGGGTCCGTTGAAGGGAGAGACGAGTGAGGGAGAAGATGCTGGAGTCCGACAGAAAGATTGAGGAAAAGAGAGAAAAGATGTTTGACGATTGACACTCATCGCTGGACAGTAGATGGATTGGAGAGCCTGGGACCGTGCATCTTAGGGGATGGCCCGCTCTTGCCGCCTGTCGTGGGGGGGCCCCCATCAGAAGAGATGTAATTGTTCAGGCTTCATTGGACACACACAGATGGGTCACTTACATCACACTTGCCTTGATTGTGATTGAAGGTCTCTGCAAACGTCACTACTGGATTGAAAAGATTCCAGAGAAGAAAAAAAAGATTTTTTTCTGGCTGCCTTATTTCAGCATCTCATTTCATCTATTATCGATCACCAATGTCGTAGTGTCACCAATTAACCTAACTTGCATGGCTTTGGACTGGAAGGAGAAAGTCCGAGCACCCGGAGGGAACCTGTGCAGACACGGGGAGAACATGCATACCACACAGAAAGGGCCCCCGCCCCCCCTGGCCGGGACGCAAATCCGGAGGAGGCAGAGGCATATGCGTGTATATTTGAGAGTGTACCCAGCAAAAAAAAGGACTTTTAAATCACAGGATAACATTGCTTTTGGTCACACAGGGAAACCAACCGAGATAGCGTTCACATAAAAATGTGCTCACACGTATAACTACACCATTTAAGTTTGACAGAGGTGCTGACTTTTTCATACTCCTGTCGTAACCCTGGGGCAGACAGAAAATGCAATTCCTTGCAGTTCATTCAGTGGTGAAAAATGATTCATATTCTATAAAATGGTTTATGTATTCGTATTCAAAGCCTAGGGGGTTGAGCGCAGAGATGACACCAACATTGAGTTGGTGTAGGCACGATAAAGTCCACACAGCCCCGCAGGCTGAGGATTGTAAGTGTGTGTGTGTGTGTGTTTCTAAGCAACAGAAAGTGAGGTGCAGAGACACTGAAGCCTTTGAAGACTAAGAGCTGATTCCTAATTAATACTTCTTCTTAAAGCTATATTTGCATGCAATATAGAAAAAGATGTCTGTGGCAACTGTGGTTCAAGAGTATACAGAGTTGGGAAGTCACATTTATGTGGTCTTGCTCTTGAAACTCACTAAGGTGTTCACCTGGGGATTAAGATTTAATCTTAAAAAGCTACTCAAGTTTAAAAAAATCATGCTTATCGTGGTCTGCCTTCATTTCTGGTTATTGCAGATACTCCGCTTCTCTTTTGAATATCTTTAAAGGGAAAATCTTCCCCTCAATTGAGTTTCACGTTGTGTTTCTCCAGTGAGTTTTGACAGCTTTGAGTTAGCGTTTGCATCTATAAACTGTTTCATGATAGAAATCACAGCATCACAACTGTATTAACTAATGCAATAGGCCTACCTACCTGAACTGATTTTTCGTGGTGTATTAAAATGGATGAGAAAATGTTTGGCACTGATGTAAAAGAAAAAAAGAAGTCTTTTAAAAGGAATAAAACATGCACAGCATTGGGTTAGTCTTTGAAGAAAAGCAAGACAAATTTGAGTGGATTATAGCGGGTTTCCTCATGGTACAACTAATATTGAACAAATTGGAATAGAGCAAACAGAATTATAAAACACATTATTTGTGCTGCGCTGAAAATGATATTGTGCGAGGCCTTGGGAACATCTCTGTGAATTAGTGAGTGACTTGAGGGGATCAGACATTTTATTTGTTTGAGATATTAGGCAACACCAGTTTTTGTTTTTTTTTTGAATGAAGGGGCTTGCAGCTGTGAATCAGAAAAGTCCCTGTATCCAAGTTTAATCACCATGGCTTTTTATCATAGCGTTGTCTGAGTTCTTTTGTTATTCACCAACTATGGAACAGCTCTAGACTTTTACTGTAGATTACATTATCACCACAATCGGCCTCTCTCTCTTTTCAAGAAGAGACCAGCTCAGATTCACAAACTTAAACTGTGCAGTACCATAAAAAAGTGCGTGCACAGTGTATTCTCTTGGCTGGATTTCCATTTAAAACCAACCCGCCAAACTGTGCTGCCAGTAGTTGACCACACAGATGACCTCTTATGATGCAGTGACCTCCACGCACAGAGGCGGGTATGTGACTAGCGTATTGTTCAGCATTTCTTGTATCTTGGCCCTGTTTGCAGTAAGCATGACCGATTTCCCTCCCACGGAGTTACTGTCACACTGGGCGGTATTGTACCTGGCACCCAGTCAGGCGGGAGTCCACTGTGATTGTAAAAAAACACACACACATTAAAAGACACAAGACACAAACTCTTCAGGGGACTTAACAAAGAGCAGCAGCTCATTTGATCCTGATATTCTATATATATATATGAAAAACACCCTATTAATGAACACTGCCTGGAGAGCACACTAAATACTGAGCCCACTGAGTGATCTAATACAGTCTAAGGCAGGTAAAACAAATTGGATAGAGATCAGAAAATGATGCTAGGATGAATAATCATTAGTTCATTTAAGTGACTGTTGATCATCAGAGCCAATTGGCAGTAAATGTACGTTATCACCATATCATAGAGTAGTATTGAATTCCCAGAGAACAGCTATATCACTGCACAAATCCTGCACTGTGACTCACGCTCCACTATGTGTCAATGCCCGGAACACAGCTGTGTGATCATCTGCAGCTTGGCCAAGAGGAAAGAGCCCAAGAAAAAGAGAAGGAGACGGAATGAGAGCTGGAGGGTAGTGGAGGGGGTAATAAAGATATATGGAGAGATAAGAGTAGACAGAGGTGGAGGGTGCATATGGAAAGAGAGACTAAAAGGGGGAAACATAGGGATAGATCAAAGAATCATAGGAGGAAGTCAGATTTCATTCTTCCCCGCAATGCCAGGACAGACATGAGAAGTCGTAGATCACAGCTAACTTCACTTTCTCTCTCTCTCCTACTCCTTTTTCTCCCTTTGCCAATTCTTTGCTGTTATTCCCCGGGGCTATATGTTACCCATCCCCTGACTTTGGAATTAAAGTGCTCCCCTCCTCCTCCACTTCTAATCTGCTCTCTTCATTATTCTTTCATTACACATCTTCGTTCCCTTTGTAGTGCCTCCGTGTCTCTGTTTCTCTTTATCCCCTAGCTTTAGGCTGACGTGTCCAATGTTCTCCCCGTCAGGTAGCCTAATTTTTGGCATTGGGTGGGGGTGGAAAATCACAAAAAACAAGGGACTATAAAGTCTGTCTGATTTATATTTTGCAAGGTGTGACAATTTGCCTTTAAGGACTTGCAACGAGTGTCAAATAACTGCATGATTTATTTCTCTTGAAGTCAAAAATGCTGACAAGTCTCAGTGCTAGCAGATTTTGCTTGCATGTTATGACCCTTTATATAATACTAGTAAGCATGGAGTTGTTTGATATGCCATGAAAGGTTTATATAAAAGAAACGTGGCTCCAGGGATGGCAATCTGTTTCTCAGTCTGTCGGTCAGTTTACTTCTTGTTCGAGTCATTTCACCTGACTGAAATGTCTCAACAGCTGTTGGATTGACATGAAATTTTGTACAGACATTCATGGTTCCCAGAGGATAAATCCTAGTGACTTAAGCAATCCCTGCAGATCAAACCTAATGAAATATCACATAATCTACTGAAAGGATTGGCACAAACATTTTGTTTTTGTACAGATATTCCCAGACAATGTCTCATAATGACTTTGGTGATCCCCTGACTTTCCCTCTGGCACCACTGAGAGGTTTTGTGGTTTTGAGTGAAGCGTCTTAACAGCTATAAAATGGATTGCCATGAAATTTGGCACTGACAGTTATGTCTCCCTCGGGATGAATTGTAATAACTTTGGTGATCACTTAAAGCGGAACTCCAGATTTTACACATCAAAGTCTGTTTACAGGTTTTGTGGCTCCAGAGGAAGTCATACTATAAGTTTGAAAATGAAAAAACAATCTGGCGGTGTGGAGTTATTAACATGAGACCTCTGTAGCCCGCTACTCATCCCTGTTTAAAGATAGCAGCACAAGGTAATGTTAGCCATTACTGGCATAACGCACCCAAACTGTTCACAGTCAGGTTATTGTGGGTAATAGAGGTGGCAGGACAATATTGCTGTCTTTGCTGCATCAACTTTCAAAAATGGCCATTATAAGTCAGAATAATTTGTATGTGCAATGTTAAATCTATGGAGTACTTTATTTTTTAACTTTTCATTTTGCACCATTAACTGGTAAAATATTAAACCTGTCCAATATTTTAATTTATGACCAAATACCTGTAAAACTAGTGACATTCCCGCCAGCCTCAGCTATATTTTGTGTCGCGCAAATTAGCAAGTGTTAGACCGCAAACACTCTGCAAAACTAAGATGTGAATGTCTGGCTAAAGGTGTCTTCACTTTGCCTTAGGCTTGGTTGTTCTAGGTGACTCTTGAAGCATATCGTGTTTAGAGGCAGGAGGAACTGCAGCTTCATAGAAGCAAAAACATGCGTGGATTTACGTTGGTCTTGAAGGGTCATCTTCTTTTAATGTGGATCAGAAGGCAGGCATCAGTTATTGGGGTATCATATAGCTGCACTTCCCTAGTAAAGCTTGTGTCATGGTGCTAGAAAGGTTCCCACAGCTGATTGTCAAACTTCAGATGGAGGAACAATAGAGATTCCAGTTATGGAAGAGTGGGCCAGCGAAGTATTCTTGCAAAGATACTGAGGGTTCATGAAAGTTCAACCAGTCTAATGTGAAGTAGTTATGAGGAACTTAACCACTTTCAAGCAGCTGGAAAGTGGTGGATTGCCCTCTTCACTTTGGAAGCCAGTTGAAGTTGCTGTCCTAAGTTAAGGAGTTGAAGTGTGATATAGAGTAGTGACATAAAGTGGGGTCAACAGGCAGATTGGTGTGGCATCTGCAGCAATACAGCCATTCTACCAAACTGCGGTGGTAGTAAAGAAAGATTAACCGGACAGCGGTGCGGCTGATTATCAGTCAATCGACATCCCAACCCTCTTCTGTGTTTATGAACTCTGCATAAAGACAGAACGATTGAGGGAACTCATTCAAGGGGCTGAACTAGGACGTCCAGAGGGTGCTTGGAGAAGGTCTGATGCTCTTTCGTGTTAAAAGGAGCTAGTTGCAGCGGTTCAGGCATCTGGATGTCTCCCTTTTGGAAGTATTCTGGGAATGTCTGTTTGAGGGAAGATCCTGAGGGAGCCTCAGCACATACTGGAGGGATTAAGCAATATAATATAGGTCGAATGAATTTCTTCAGGTATTATCAAACAAAACAGCGCACTGGCAATATTTACAGGCAAATGACTATAGTCATGTTCTCATAAAAGACTGGAAATTCAGCAATGGTCTGTTCAAGTGTGGCTTATTGTCATTTGGCAATATGCAGCATAGTATGATAACAGTGTGAGTAGTTTTGTTTACACAAAGTGAGCATACAATTGAAGACATATAATCTTTATGGCAAGTATGGGGAGCACTCTGCATAAGGTGGATTATGTCAAAGAACACAAAACACTGTCTCAAGGTGGATGATAACTCTGGGGTATGGAGCTACCTCCTCGTGATGCTGAAGCCCACCTTTGCTCCACCTTTGCTTCACCTGTGGCACTAAACAAGTGGAACTCAGCAGATTCAAATACTCTGGAGTTTATGTTGAGAAATGACTGGAAGGATTTATCTTAACTCTTTCTATCTTCCCCCTTTTCTTGCCTCTCCTCTCCTCTCCTCCTCTCCTCTCCCCTCCTCTCCTGCAGCTCCATTAGGTAATGAGCCTCTACAGTAAATCACAGCCACAGCTACTGTATGATTAAAGACCTTACGTAAGAATACCCTGCGCTCGGCTAAATCAGCATTAGCCACAGCTATGCGGCATGATATACTGTAAGTCTTACGTAAGGCAGTGCGAGGGTTACCCCCTTGCTAAGTCCTTCACCATAGGATAGAGGACTTGTCAGTGGATCTCATGTCTCCTCAACACGAAGAGAGGATTATGACTGGGCCGATATGAGGGATAAATGACTGTATTGATGTGAGATAGTCAGTGGGAAGGATTTTTTTTCTTGTCAGACAGAGAGAAGGAGCAATTCAGAGAATGAAACAGTATAAGATTAAACTAGCTGCCTCAGTCCTGTAAAAGCTTTCAGTAGCCTCTACAAACTCCTGCCAGCGTCTTCTTTATGTGTAGAACAGCTGTGTGTGTGTGTGTGTGTGTGTGTGTATATATATATATATATTCCAGGGAGATCAACTGACTGCTCTGGGCATGCTGCAGAGAAACGGGGTGCAAGTTTCACCTCCTCTTCCAGCGGGGCTCAGAAAATATTAACCAACTGTTTTGGACCAACAATGTTTGGAATGTGTGTCTTTGAATGCAACTGCTCTGCGAGGGTCTGTTATTATCTGCAGGGTGTGCCGATTATTTAGTGTAGCTCCACACTCAACCAGTCCCCAGTAGACACAAAGGAGATAGATGTCCGTTCTGTGCACTTAGATGGTGCCATTAAGACTTCTTATAGGGGACTGACTTCTGTTTATGCTTTCAAACTCCTCAGCTTAAAGGATTTGACCTATATCAACTCCACAGGTCGCACAATCCCCACTCCAAGCGCTCAGACTGGCATTAAAGCTTTGTGAATAAGCCACTCATGATAATTGTATATCTGAACTGTAAATACCCACATACCCTGCACCATACACCGTAAACACCCAAACTGATTCTGAAGGAATTACATGTCTAGGAATGATTGGTATGTCTGTCGGTGACAGACAGCTTAGCCTGCTACCAAGAAGTGGCCTCAAGGTGCTCTGAAAATGAAAATGATGATTTGAAACATATGCAAGTTGGGGATGGTCCAGGTTACAGGTCTACCCAGGGCAGGAAATTTGTCTAAGGAACAAAGTGGCTACAGAAAGAAGGTTTACTTCAACCAGTTTTGGGTGAACCCAAGACTTCTGAGTGATGATTAACCTGCCGCATTATTTTACTAGCTTTTAGCTATAGTGGATGAAAATAATTTCCCATATCTACTGTTGTACATCTTAATTTCTTACTTAATCAACAATTAACTGCTCTAACACAAGTTTTTTTTTTTTAATTTCCAAGTAATAAAAGAAATGAAAGTTAAAAGCTGTTATATTTGCTATGGTGTTAATATTCTTAAAAAAAACAAACAACCTAAATAATAGGGACACAAATATACTGTTTAATGTGAGCTTATGTGACGTGTGGGGTGTAGCGTTGTGTTTGCATTGTATTTTGATGAAGAGGACCAGACCAGGATATGTTTGGAGGCGATCTCCGGTTATTCTGACGGGAGATTTGAATTGTGACCATTAACTTGAGCTGCGTTCCCATGTAGTACAATAGAAAAAAAGGGGAGAGGTGAAGCCAGGAAGACACTATATATAAAGGGGACCCACAAAAATGAATGTGGGGGCACAAAAACTGAGTCCCAAACCTTCCACATATAGACCCAACATGTCAGGTTATAACTATTTACACAGATTTTGTGTAATCATAATTCTACATGTTGCAAATCTCTATTTGGCTCTGTTCTATAATAACTCTGTTGCATTCTATACTTAACTTTCAGTGAATTCTGTATTTTCATTTGATGATAGGCTACTTCAGTTATTTTGTCTAGACGTTTTTTGGACTTGCTCTGAGCCAGAGATCCTCATGATCAAATCACTTTTAACTCCCTTAAAAGAAATCCTGCGGGCCCCAGTAGACCTACGCGATTAGTCAAGCAGGTCTTTTCACTGCAAGTGAGGTGGAGAGAGAGAGAGAGAGCGAGAGAGAGAGAGAGAGAGGAGGGGGTTGTATTGGGAGAAGGGGGGGTGGGTCACCTTTTGTGCAAATATATCAACCAAGTAGTCTACCACCAGCATCAGATTTCTGTGAGTGTGTGTGTGTGTGTGAGGGAGGGAGAGACACTCCTTTTGCAGAGAGAGAGAGGAAGAGAGAGAGAGAAGTCCAGAAAGCTGTGGAGCATTGAAAGAAGAAAGAAGACTTGCTGCTGCCAGATTTCCACACTCCACAACCAAAAACAAAGTGAATACTTTCCCCCCAAAAAAGTTAGAAACGCGGCCATGGACGGGATAACATTTGGACACGCGTCGCTCTTGTGCACCTTGCTGCTCTGGGCATTTCAAGGTAAGCCTCTTTCATACTTTTCGCTACTGTGTTTAAATTGTACCCGCTTCCAGTAACTTTATAACGCTTCTGGACACGGTGGCTGGTGAGTTTTTCGTGCCTTCAGGCTGTAGTCTTACACATTCCTCTGTCGCAGACTCGAAGAGTTGAGAGAACCGCGCCGCGTACGGGACAAACCTGTCGGTGCGTGTCGCAGTCAGAAGTGGCTCATTAAGTTATTCTGTTTGATCAAACACTCGGTAGTTTGGTTATATTTGCTTTGTACTGTTAAGCAACCGGTTGTGCAGATGAGACAGAACACGTCGGTGGCAAGTGGGAACCGGATTTATCCCGAAATCCACATGTATCGAACTAATCCATTTGTTTCAACAGTAACCTAAAAAAAAACAACAACAACCCAAAAACCAACTCAGCAGCCGTCATGTTGCGCAGCCACCTACACGGATGGGATATTTTAAGGGTTCATTGTGGCTCTTTGTATGTCTGTGGCAAATCTCAGCTCCGCACTTGAGCGCACTTCCAGCGCACCGACTGCGACACGCCGTTAGTAGCCTACTGCACACCGCTTCAACACAACCTGCCGGCAGCCTGCACACCAAACACCTCTACGATGCAGCCAGAATAAGACATATTGAACTGTCAAAATAAAACACAAATGGAAAAAAAAAAAAACCCCATCACGTTCAAGTGTAGGCCTAGATGAAGTGTAGCTTTAGTTACATGTATGAAAAAAAAAATCTAAAATGTTTTTGGATAGAAATATTTTGGGGCTATTTTAGCCTAACATAAAATGTTAGACTTTTATTTTGAAGACCGGTCTCAGTCGTGCTGCTATGTCTGGCTGCTGAGTGCAGTTTCCAGCGCTTTGATGTCTGATCTGCGGGATTTGCGTCTCTTTTGCTGGCAGTGCGCCTCACCCTCAGCACCCCTGGGTGCTGCCAGAGAGACTAAGCCAATTTAAATCCAACCTGACTTTGGCCTTATATGATCTTCTCCAAAGAGAAGTTTTTGATTACTGCCCCAAAACCAAGTATGTGCTCATTTAAGGAGTAGCTGTGTATTATTGACTACATACATTTATCATGGAGAGTTATCTCCCATGTTCTCCAACTAACTTGTTGTCCCATAGTGGTTTACAACAGGCTAGTGAGATTATAGTTTCACTGCACTTCATGGTGTTTTAAAACCCCTTTTAGTGTCACTGTAATAACATCCTTATAAATGTGTAATAGATTACTTGTTCAGTGTTGATATTTGTTATGTTTGACTTGTTACCACTTTATGTTAAAGCCTTCAGAGGGTGCAGTGTGACCGTGCGTGTGTGATCAAATTTGCTCGACTTCTTTGTAGTCATTTTGTCAAAGTGATTTGTCCTTGCCTGTGCAGGCAGCTTGTGGTGGTTTGAAGCAGGATGAGCTAAAGGGCGGGGCTGGGCTGCTGGGCAACTCCCCTCTCTCTGTGTTCTCTATCCCTTCTTTTCCCTCTCATTGTGCTCACTGCACCATTGTATTTTCCTCATCCGTTTTTTTGCAGGCCTTCAATGTATAGCAATTTCTTTTCATTTTATGCAAACATGAGTCTTTATACATCAGCGTCCACCTCCAAGTTTACCTGGTTTAACTTTTCTCTCTTCTTTACACCACTATCACTTTTTACGACTGCCACGTCCGTCCTCTGCCACGTCAGAGACACTTTGCTGTCTATCTGCCCTTCATGGAGCCTTGGTGCCCACTAAAAAGTGTCTTGTAATTGATGGATGCAGTGTAGATCACACCTCTCTCTACAGCATTGATTTAAAGGCTCAGCTTCAGCTACTGACACCCCCTCCCCCTCCTATTAAAGTTATTCTAACTCTCTCTCTATTTCTCTCCAGCATAGTTTTGTCTAAAAATAGCAGCTCTTGTTGGGTCTCTTTGGGATTCTGTCACACAGACCCACATTCTCACAATTGCCGGTCACACGCTCGCAATTTCAAACAATGTCACTTCTGAGCATAGAAGTGCACTAAATACAACCAGGGGACACGAAACTCCCTCATGTTTGTGGTGTCCTATGAGTGTCACTGACATATTTCTAAGCATGTATGCTGCTTTCATGCATGTAGTTGTGACTCACACATATGTGGTGCATGACAGCCTGGGGCTCCCCAAGGTGCCTCGGAGTCGAGCTGACCCTTTGACCCACTCACCCAGACATGTTGGTAGATGGCTCCTTCTCTACGCTCCTGACATGCCATTGCCTTTTTCATCGCAGCACAGGCATGCAGAGTGGAAACATGCTGAAATATAACTTCATTTTTTTAGGTGTCTAAAATTTGTGGTAGCAAAGTCTCTCCAGAGTTAGAAACGCACTTTCTAAGCAGATGTTGAAGAAAATACCTGGCAACACTCCAGCCTCCTGAGTTAAGTATGAGGTTTTAAGGAAAAATAGGAAAAATAAAAGCAGTGTTTTGTGAGAGGATTTAGTAGATGCAATAACTTCAAACTAACTCTATAATTGCATTACTTCCTATCTAAACTTGAATTTTGTTTTGCCCGTTTTGGGGGATAAAATAACCGAAGTGACATTAAGGTAAAGAGACAAAAGGAGAGTCAAATGGTCAGATGAGTTTGAGTTAAACTGTAGAGACTCAAAAGTGGTCACGGAGTGGTGGAAAGAATCAGAGTGACAAGCATCAGCTGAGTTCAAGGTGTTGAAGTCTAACACGCAGCGTCAGCCTCTTTGTCTATGGCCGCCTTAATTCCCACAGTCATTTCCTCGCTTTTAATTTCTGTCCCCCCTGCCAGCGCAGCATCAAAAGTGCACCCCCTGCAGCCGTGTGTAATCATTATGGTATTAGGCCCAGAAAAAGAGCCATTTAGCCAAAAGGAGATAAAAGCCAGGGGACCCCTTTTACAACTGTCCCGGGGCACTTGGTGTTAGTCTTTTGCAAGCTTACACACGTGCGTTCTTGAAAAAATACTCATAGGTATGCACAGGTAACACACATCAATGAGGATGCCCTTGCACCAGATTGCAGGATTCTGGTGTTATGCAACACTGGAAACCTTAGCTTATATAGCAGTGAGTGACAGATTGACAATGGCTGCTTTGGGTGAACAAGTCCATGTTTGCCCCCTTGTCATTAGGGCCTCTGGGGGAGTGGGGCTTGGAATGGTGGGGCTGTAGTTATTGAGGTGATTCATTCCCCTTTATGTGTGTGTGTGTGTGTGTGTGTGTGTGTGTGTGTGTGTGTGTGTGTGTGTGTGTGTGTGT
>JBBPCS010000740.1:138168-151986 GCA_037974645.1 Hollardia meadi | reverse complement strand
GTGTGTGTGTGTGTGTGTGTGTGTGTGTGTGTGTGTGTGTGTGTGTGTGTGTGTGTGTGTGTGTGTGTGAATAAAAGATTCTTTTTTTGATGCCACAATCGTTTAGTGTATTTGGTGGTTAGCCACATTATTTAGCATTAGCATCTCTAGCTACTAATGTCTTATATTATTTACTTATGGTTTTTCTTACTTATACAAAGGTACTGTAAATTGGTACAGTAACAACACATTAAAGTGAAAAGTTGATTCTGCTGTAAAGTACAATTCAGATGCAGTTTAAAGATGAGATGATATTGTGAGTTTGTACATTGATATAATGGGTGTTATAGTGTCTGTATTTAGAATATTTAGAAAGGCACAAAGGGACATTGAAGATACAATGATGGAAGACAAACACACAATGCTGTTGACAATGTTTTAATATGTGTTTTAATGATGTTTCCACCAGCATGTGCATGCTCAGTTTACATGAATGGTCACGTGATATGTGGCTTCTGAATTATTTATTATTATTTCTGAAACTGCGCCACGAAGCTTGTCCGGACGGAACTCTTTTTCTAATATGAATAAACACAAACGTATTATTGTGCACAAAGCCTCAATACCCTCACTCTTTTTTCGCTCCATCTCTCTTTCACACTCTTCTCTCTGCAGCCGTTTACCCCCACCCCCACCCCCACCCCAAATTACTCGTTCAAATCCATCTAGAGTTAACGTCTGACAGTTAACCCGAAGATATTGTCATAGTTTGGCATCCACATCACAGGCCTGTTGGCACATGTGCTGCATGACTTCATATAAAACTAACACTGCTGTGGATGAGAATAAAATGTGAGCTAGAGATGAAAGCGAGCAAGATCTGAGCGCGAGATTGATATATATGTGTAGAAACACAATATGCAATATATGAAGATGAAGAACTCACATGAAACCCAACCAGGGGGGACCACACATATTCTACCCAACATTCACACACATCTATACGTGCATATCCTAACAGCTCTCTTGCCGATGCCCTCTGAACGTCTATCAAATTCAGACCATCATGCGTGAGCGCATTCGGCAAGCAAAGGGAGGCGAGGGCAGGAGGAAAGAGGGATGGAGAGGAGAGGAGGGGAAATAGAGGGGGTGTAAAAACCTTAGGAGGGCAAATAAGAGACGACTGTTTAAAAGACTGATTAAAATTCTTATGCTTTATTACTCTGCGCTTTAAGTGGGCTGTTGACCAAAAAAAAAGAAAAAGGACGAGGAAGGCAAGAGGAGAGCAGCGCTGCGAGGGAGGGCTGATTCTGAACAGATTGTTTAACAACGGAAACTCTGCTCAAACAAAACTCCGTGAAGCTTGTTGAGAAATCCCCTCATGTCATGGAAGAAAAGGACAGAGGGAGAGAGAGGAGCTGATGAAAGCCTTCATATCAAATTTTGAACTCATGGATAAACATGTGACTGAGGCCATCTCGCGCGCGCGCGCACAAACACACACACACACACACACTCAAAACCAAAACCGCAGGACAAAAAAATGGGTCCTTGTCATAGTCTATTAGGAGTAAATTTGCTGTGTCCACAGAGTTGTTTCTTTCTTTCCCATTGCACCCCCTTTACCGTGTTTTGATTGCGGACTGGATTTGGTCCTCTCAGCACCTCACAGTATTTAGGAAGATTTAGCGGCCGCCATCATCCACGCGGCAGGCCGATCAAAAGATAACATCGGACATGTTTTCCAAAGGAGCGATGAGTGTATGTCAACAATCCATCGCCTCCTGTCGAAATACGTACAGCTACAATGCTTCTACTCCTTCTCCTCCTCCTTTGCGTCTTGCTTCTTCCCATAAATGTAAAGCAAATGTGGAATTCTTCCATCAATATGACACAAAACCAGCTCGTGTACTGAAAAAAGAAACAAGAATCAATAAAAATCAATCGTATATGGGACAGTTTTCTTTGTTTACTTCAGATAATATCTGTTTTAATAAATATGCTTTCATTATTTTGTTTTTAAATAGTTGCGTTGATGGGTAAAAACATGCAAGACTATAACCAGACAAGAGTGTTGATATTGGACGAGCTGGAGGCGAGCACGTTACAATGTCCAATGTCAACATTTTAAAGGAATTGTTCAACCTTTTTGGAAAACATGCTTATTCGCTTTTTAGGAGAAGATAAGGTCTTTGTAACGCGTGTTTAACGTTGTGAAAGGGTCTAATTTTAACCCCGAACCGTCATGTTTTCCTAAACCTAACCAATTATTGTGTTGCCTAAACCTAAACACACTAGTTTTGTTAGTGTAACTGGCTGGTTAAAACCTCTGTGTAGTTTAGCCTATGACCTCATTTAATCATCGTTTGCAGAAGATAAATACCTCTTAGTGGCTTCACTTTTCCTTTTCCGCGGCTGTAAACTTCCCAGTCTGTTTCTAGGTTCAGATACAGTATGTGAGCTGTTGAACACACTATTTGTTACGCCGACATGCAGGGATTCAAATCCACTGTAGTGTATGTGTTCCTCCTGTCAGACGGGCCGAGGTACGGGGCTCGAGATTACCGCCGAGTGCCGTGATTTCCTGTTGTGTTCTGGTTGTGGAAGGCAACAGATCTGCTATTATTGCCCAAATATTTTGTACGTTTGGGGGAACGGTGCACATTTGAGAAACTCTTTTTCCGTCTTTCTTTCACGTTTGCCATTGCCGTCTTGCTTTGTTTAGCCTCAGTTTAGCCTTATTTCTGCTCTGTCTTTAGTTTGCTTCAGATGTAGGACTCAACTTTGTTTTGCTTAGACTTTAGTTTTACTTTAATTGTCAACTGATATGCATATTGATCTGCCCTTCTTGTAGTGGCAGATTTGTATTAATTTGACTTGCATTTTGGCCCTTTTGTTTCCCTTCTGGTTTTTTCCATCTATTCATTTACTAGTTGGCTAGTGGTCCCCTGCTCAGGATGATTGTAGTATGCATTTTAGGCTTTGTAGTTGTAACTGCAGTGTTTAAAGGGACACATAGTACCGGGAGTTTTTTTTCCTTGTCTGTAAACGCTGGTGCATTCTCTTCCTTATTGTGTATTTTTCCTTTTTTTTTTGTCCTGCTTGCTGTGTTGAGTATCAGAGTTTGCAGGCCACTTGCACCAACACCCCCTGCTGCATTCAGCTGCAGCCCTTCCCTAAATTATAATGATGCACATTCCACAATATATATTTTTGATACCGAATTAGAATTAGAATATTTAATATATTTTAAAACATTAATTCAAATAAAGGGTCTTGTTTTTTTTTTTAAAGAGAAAAAATAAAATAAAATGTGTCTATAGGCTATTATACTTCCGCCTCTTTTTTCATTTGTGAACTTAACCTGTGTCCGTCTGGTTAGGTTTGAAACATACTTCTATAGTAGGGTCTCACAATTATGGCCAAAATGATAATCATGATTATTTTTTATCAATATTGAGATCATGATTATTAATTAATTTTAGGAACAAAATATTTTCATTGAACTTTCTGGCAGAAAGCCCTCTGACAGAGAGCCTTCAAGGCTAACATCTCCCAACATTAATGCTGGATTGTGATGGGACTCCGGTCTCTTCATACGTTGGCACTGACCGATGACACTAGATGGAAATTGTGAATTTTCCTATTGAATCCCATTGGACTGGTAGGAAAGCTGTTCCTTGCCTGCATTTTAATTTAATTGAAAAACTATACGATCAGAAATGTATCATAATTTCTTTGGGGCCATCACAGATTCTCCAACTCATTATTGCCTTTAACAATTACAAAACAAAACTTACCACATGTTTCTCGAGATATCATTCAATATGAGTTATTGATGTACCGACACAACAAAAAAAAGGTTTGTTATTCTCACTCATCCCAGCTCATAACAACAGTTGTAGTTGTTGCAGACTGATCCACAGGGGAGAACATCTGGACTAGTTCTGTTAATTTTAGGAGATTAATGTGTCATGAAGTCAAGGTTTTCAAAAACAATTCAAATCAGGACCCATTTAAAGAAAATTATGTTTCATGCTGCTGGGCCAAGGCTGATGAAAACACACTCAACAAAAAAGAGGTTTGTTAACTGCAGTTAAGAATCCAAGCTGTAACTCAGAGGTCTGACTATGTCTCCAGCTTCAAAAGCAAATTCAATATAATGTAATAAATCAATAGGCCTTCCTATCTGTCCGTCTGTGAGCTGGTCTCTTCAGGTGGAGTATGTGCGGAGTGAAAGCATGACTACTTCTCCTACACAGTATTCACAGGACTCAACAGTCCTCTGCACCCCTTGATCGACGAAATAATTACAGTGTTGGTTTCCTCTCCTGCACCACTGTCCACAAACTGTGACATACAGGCAGCGCGCTGTTCAGGGCGCAAAGATAGATTAAAGTTGAGGGAACGAGAGCGTGAGAGAAAGAGGGACAATGAAATGGAAACAAGTGAGGACAGACGTGAAAAGACAGAAAGACTGTATAAAGATCATTAGGGTGTTGTCAGTGCTTGTATTTGTCACTAATACCCCACATAATTTACGGCTCCAACACTCATACCGTACTTTAGCACAGGCTGCCTGTTGTAATTACCTGCTCTCAGAGCCCATTATGAAAGGGAAACCAACTGTCACATACACCATCAACTGTTCCTACGACCCCCAGTCATACAGGGGTGTTTTTAATAAACCTATAAATGTTGTTTACATAGCCGTAGAGTCAAGGGACATGTACATTGATGCTCTTTGACAGTAATGCCTGCTGCTAATCTGCGTACGTCTCGCCAAACGACTTTTTCTTGGCTCAGTAGCGCGAGACTGGGCTTTCATAGCACCACACAGTCAGGATGGATTTGGGCAAAGACCGTCTCATTCTGAGCCTTTATGCTGTGGCTTCGTGCAATGATACATTTGTAAAAAGATGCAGCGTGTGTATTTGTAGTTAACCTCCCGCTCTATCCAACACACATTATGTGCATCATTTTGATGCACCTGGCTGAGAATGAATACAGCTGAGCTTCACCACTTCGGTGACAAGAATGTAAAACTAGATACACACTCATACTCGTCCATCTCGGTCTTGTGAGTGGGCGGAACTGGAAAGGTACTGTAGCACATAGCAAAAAATAAAAAATAAAAAAGGACCTCAAATCTCATTTATACCACATATGACTCTTGAAATTGAAATTTGGGAAAATGTGACTAACCACTTGGATTACCTAACTTAAAGGACAAAATTTGAAAAGTTTTTCATGTTGTTTGGCATCAAACCCATGAGGTTTAGCAGAAATTTAAAACTTGGGGCAGCAGGATAAGATGTAAACAACGCTGACCATAAAAAGGTGCACAAACACAACATGTTTCGTGCCATTATAGGAAACCAGCTACCAGGGAAGGTCTAACTGATGCATTATTCTAATCAATATACCGTATATTTCCCTATGTTTGCATATCGTTACTAAGTGCTCCCGTACACCTGATGTGTTTGATTGTTTTGTTATCCGCCAAGGAGGTTATGTTTTCACCCCTGTCTGTTGGTTGGTTGGTTGGTTTGTTAGCAGGATTAAGCAAAAACTACTAGATGGAATTCAATCACACTTGGTGGGAGGATGGGGAATGGGCCAAGGAAGAACCAATTCAGTTTTGGTGCAGATCTGGATAAAGGGGCAGATCTAGGAATTTTTATCACTTTCGTTAATATTGCAAGATAGGGCGTTTTTCCACATTTTTGTTAATTTCTCAGCAGATAATGCATGAATCTTGATGAGAGAAGTCTGGCATACCGTATGTAGGAGGTGAGTATCTATGAGGGTGCACAATTTGGTGCGGATCCAAATAAAAATCCGGATTTATTTAGTGTCATTTTGTTTCTCATTAGTGTGATTTTATGCTGCGAGTAAATGCTGTTCTCTATTTCATCAACCTATTATTCTTCCGCAATGGAGATTATGATTTCACCTGCATTGTTATGTTGGCTTAGCTATAAGGCTTGATTCAGCTTAATTTATGGGGAATGTTGGGCCTTGGCGTAGGTACAGTCCACAGGGAGGTCAAATGTCGGTATCAGGTACAGATCAGTGCTCGTGGAGCTGGGAGGGGTTAAGAGGATATAGGATATAGTCCGAGAGGTTCTCCAACTGAAGGCCTGAAGTACTATTAATTAACCACTCTGCTTCTTATCTCACGCAACTAGACAACAAGCAAAAAAACAAACAAGCATCACCTTGGTGATGGCGTGACGTCAGCAGGTGTGGTCGGTGGCGTCCAGCTGCATCCTCCTCCATGGGGGAATGAGCAACATCCTCACCGCCTCGTTAACAAATCATAAAATCTCCACGTGGGTGTGTTGTGTTGTGTTTGTTGTGCGTGTGAGACAATGTTCAGATGGTCAGTTGATGTGAAAGATGAAAGAGTGACAGACTTGCTGATGCTGCCAGCTGATGGTGAGTACAGTTAGACACACGCCAACTACTCAACTGTGTCAAAATGTGTAGTTTTCTGGAGCAGTTAAAGGGTTTGAGTGAACGACTGCCAGTGTCTCAGCTGGTGTGCGGATCAAATAAATTCATCAACTCTTAATTTTTTTTAAATATGTGAATGAGGAATGGATGATGGCTGCACAGATGGCCCATAAACAGAGAACTGATGCATTATGTAAGAATGGATGTTCAGATTGAGAAGAAAAGGCACGAAATCCAACACAAAGCTTGGTCTTATTCTCTGCTCTATTCTGTAATGCTGTACTATAATGGAGTAGGAATGTTACAATAATATTCCACTCTATAAAAATCAGTCCAACCATATTCCCAGTAAATTCTCCAGCTTTAATATCGTTTTTCTGTCAGTATAACCGTTTATTTGCCGCCTTCTCCATCCACAATCTGTTCGAAGCAGTCAACATCTTTGGACTTTATTTGGAGCCACAATGACACGTGGCAGTTTTGCAGGAATGAAAAAATTTCCCCCAGCCCGTAATATATGCTGAAACCCCGCCGTTGTGAATCCAACTGTATAAAACACATATACACAACACTTACATGTGCGTGCGCGGCGAGGCTATAATATGTTTGGACGGAGCAGGATGCCAGGCAGTGCCCGTTAAAGGCTCTAATGTGGCGGTGGTTTCATGGTGGTTGGCACAGATCAGCAGGAAGAGGGCAAAGAGAGGGATATAAAACAAAAAGGAGGGAGTGATGAGGGGAGAGGGGGTCTGGAAGAGGGAGCGAAAGAGCAAAAGCAAGCTAAAGAAAGAGGGCTATAGTTACAGAGGCACACCGCAGGCATCAAACAGTGGTGGATATATGAATTCTCTTTCTTTCTCTTGCTTTTTTCTCTCTCTGTCCTCACTTCATCCCTCTCCGTCTCCATCCCTCCTTCCCTCTCTGGGTGAACAGCCCATTCACAGTGTGGTCCTGGGTTGATCAGAGCGGACCCTGCCCTCTCCCTTTCATTTTCCCCCCGTCTTTCATCCCGTCTTTTCTTTTCTTGTCGCCGTAGAGCGAGGGTCATACTTCCCCCTAGACTCATCTTTTATTAATCAGACCTCAGCAGTGTGTCAGAAGGGAAGAGTGACGCACGCCGTTTTGTGAGTTTAAAGAGTGCCTAGTGAACGCGCACACAAGTAAAGAGCAAGAACATGCAACTGACCGCCGACAAATGCCTCGGGGTGTTTCATATTTCCTCCGCTGCAAAACAGGCCATCGCAGAAAAACACCAGAGTGCTCGGTTTGTGCCTGAGTATGTGTCAAAGAGAGAGACGGAGGGAGGAAGAAAAAAAAGAAATGAGTGAGACAGATGACTTGACTGCACCACACGACCTCCTTCTCCCTGCCATTCATAAAGCCTCTCTCACTCTCTCTTTTTTCCCCCCTCCCCATCTCCTTTACGCACAAACACACACACACACACAAGCTCACAGGCGGAGCGGAGCGGATATTCTGGGTGGTGTTATTCCAGGTGTGGAGTCGTTGAGGTCTCCATGCTGTGACCCTGTTATCCTGGGAAGAGGGAGAGTATTAGAGGCATGCCGGGAGAGGAAGAGACTCTATATCAAAAACACATTTCGCCCCGAGGCTGTATCACTGCAGCTATATGGCTACAAATAAAGAGACGCGCACACACATGTGTATGCACATGCACAGATGTTTTGCGTATACATGCAGACATGCACATGTGCGCAAATGTGAACTCAATTAAGTGTACGTGAAAAAGCCACTGACGGACTTTATCAATCATTAACAGGAAAAGGTTAACAAGTACATGACACAGTACGGCCAGACTTAAAAAAAACAACAACCTCGTTTTTGTTGCCAAGCACTATGTCAGTTATCAAACTGCTGAAAATGAAATCCTGGTGAAAGTGAAAGATACAAAAACATCCTTCATTTTTTACTTCTTGGAATAAAAGCTTTTTATCAATTGTTTTACACCTTAGAAATGTTCTTACAGTATATTTGAGACAATATCAGAGGGATCTGATATCTGCAGTACAGAGACAGAAGTAAGCACATACCTTCTGAGACATATTAAAGTAATTGTAAAACATATCATTTCTCACGAGGGAAAATATATTGAAGCTTTTTGAATATTGCAGTTTCATTTGATATGATATTACACCACTTTTTCCTTTTTTTGTACATTTTTAGGGGCACAAACAAGAAGAAAGCTGCACTGATGATCACTTTCCATCCATCATACTGTGCATTGTTTGCAATTTCCTATTGTTTCATCTCTATGTATTAATCTATATATATATATATATATATGCATTATAAATTATAGATTGATGGTAATTTCTGGAAGGGATATTAATATTAAGCAAATAAAATGAACTTTTAAAAAAAATCATCTGTGTTTTGCTGTTTTTCGACAGCAAGTAAACCAGCTGGGTGAATCCTTATTTGAGAGCTACTTACTTAACAGTAAGAAGAAGTGAGTTCCTTAATAAATGAGTCCTGTAGCATAAACACACAAGTATTTTACTGCTCAGTCGTCTCTTTACTGCATTTTTAAGTGTAATCATCTGCTCATATTCACAGTCTTCCTGACAACTCAGTGACTAATACTACTACTACTACTACTAATAATAATAATAGTAAAACATTTTGTTTATATAGTGGACACTGAAAGACACTTTACAGAGGTTAAAAAGAAAGTAGAAAACATTACAAATACAACTATATGACCTTCAAATAATGTTAGGGTGGCTTTGCATTTGTGCATAAATGTGATGTGTGTAACAGTGCTAAGTGTGCCTGTTCACCAGACACACAAACTCTTGCAAATAATAAACAGTTTGCTAACTTTCAACTGACCACTGATGAATTGCCTGTGGTGTTTCATATTCTGCATATAAAGACACCAGCTTCCTAAAAGCTTTGATATCATTCAGAGTTTCTTATTTCCCTTCACAATTAAAACTGTGTCATTGTGAAACCAATTGGATCCTCTGAAAGGCTTTAAAATAGTAATTGGTCCTGGGGAGAAAGCACTGAAAGGTTTTTTTGTAACAAGGCCATAAAATTTTGGAGATACATATGTATGCTTTGTGCGCGCTTTAATGAACTTTAATGACATTCCTTGAATACAGTAATAAAACAGAATTTCCAAAAATCTGCGTTGAATGCTAGTTAGCGCTGGGCTGTGCGTTGAATGCAGGGAGGGAGGAGAGGCAGGCTAACCGGACGCCTTCGCCACCAATTCGCAATTTTAATGACTTTGTTCTTTGATTAAAAAAAAAAAAAAAAAGCTTAAACGGTTCCAGTTGAGCCAGAGAAAGAGAAAAGAAATAAAACTCAAACTTCTAAGAGATGAAAATAACCGTTGTTCTCCACGTTTTAAGAGGCACGTGTGCTGGGGTTTGCCCGAGACGTCAGTTACGAGCTACAGATGTTTGTATGGTTTTTATGATTGTTGTTATTTTCAAATTGCAGCGTTTCTTGCGAGGAGCTTTCCACTCGCTGGTGTGTGTTCGCATGGGTGTGTTTGCATGTATGCATGGGCAAATTAGAGAGGAACATCCTAGGAAAAAGTACTTTGAGCTTAATTAACCATAGTTCTAATCTGTGTGCCTTTTAGCAGCTCATTATGCAGTCTAATGACAGGAAACTACACACAATGATAGACTATACCCACAGATGCACACACGCATGCATACACACACACACACACACACACACACCTATGAATTCAAGAATTCCCTGGCAGTGAACAATAAGAGGTAATCAAAACCGTTGCATAAACAATCCTTCTTGCTAATGACTTAATGCACACACACACACACACACACACCGGTTCAGATAGAATCTTCATGTGGTTTCACGGGTTATGAGAGGAGAAAATGTTTTCACCTCTTCTTCGCCTGATGGAGAAAAGCCATAAAAACAGCACCTGCTCGCCTGTTCTCTCCACATTCTGACCGCCCCTTTTCTCCGTCTGTCTTTGAGGGGGGGAAAAAAAAGAGGCAGTGAGGTAATAAGATGAGTGGATCTGTTGCTGCGTAACGGCATAAAAACACATTCGCATTTGAATTTTAGCCCATTCTCAACCAAAAGCATCTTAAGATGATCGTGGCAGGGCAAGAGTTTGGCCCGGGGTCAAACCTGCTAAGTTTAAACCGCTTCAACCAAGTAGGCCACCCTGCCACCACCCACTCCTAATGTACAGTATAAATCATCACGATGAAGGCTATGAGGTGCTGAAATAAGCAAGTTACCTTGGTAGCAAAGTTTTGGCCCTGGCAGACACAATGGACCTGTTTTACGGCGTGTTCAGTGCCAGCAAATGAATGGCTTACTTCCGCAAATTATGACTCAGCTTTGTAATTATCAGACCTTAGATCAGCCAGAGACATGCGTATGAGTGTGTCTCCTGCTGACTCGGATAAATATGACTGGAGCCAGTCCTGCAGAGCTGTTGACCTCTGCTGACCCGATTTAGTTCAAAGTCAATTACATACAGCACAGCTACATAACCGTTCTACAGATGATCATGAAGGACTCCCTGCATCATTCACCTCCCTCTTTTAACTACACAACAGTGGTACCCGCAGATTTTTAAATCATGGCATCTCTGGATAGTGCAGTTGTTTCCCATTAAGAATCTACGCAGTACAGCTGAGTAGACATTTTGGAATCCCACCCCACATTGGTAGCAAATTTTTTACAAAGATTTAGTTTGTCTGGAATCCATGAAAATCTGCTTAATTTGAAACACTTTTTTTTTTTTTTTAATTGAGATAGAGGTAGGCAATGTGTTCTTTGAACCAAAATGCCAAACTAATCTCTGCCATGCCCTGATGAAGACTGTGAGTTGCAACATGGAGGGGCTAAGCCTGTTTATTAAATAGCTTTTAAACATTTTGGGGAGGGGGGGGTGTTTTGTTTTTTGTGGTTATGATTTATTGATAACCAAGCCAAGGCACAAGTCTAACCCCTCTTTTTTGGTGAGACCAAAAAAAGGGGACCTCTGGCTACCTCTTGATAGCCCTGCCCTGAAAAGAAACAAAAATCTCCTCTGGTTGCTGTCTATATCTTAAAGAATGTACAACCAATCTCCATAATACAGTATTTTTCAGTACTAGAAGCACAGCAAGATAAAAAGCCACTATAATACAATAAGCTAGTCTGTCGGATCTCAGGATAAACCTGCTTTAAGACGGTGCAACAGGTTGTTAAATAACTTCCTGTTATGATTATCACTCACGTCCTCACTTATGTCTCCAGCCTTCTGGCTCTCTTTCTCAAATGCACACAGTGTCCACATGCTGCATTCAGGAAACCCTCAAAAACACTAACACCATCACCTACCATGCAGTTCATTTCTTATCATTTAACCCCAGTCTTCCCCCGTCAACCCACAGCTCTCCTTCTCCAATGAAAAACGGCATTTATACCAGTTGGAAATACCAGAATCATTACCTTAAAGGGACAGTTCACACCAAAATCAAAAAATACATATTGTTCCTCTTACCTGTAGTACCATTAACCATCCAGACTGTTTTGGTGTGAGTTGCCTAGTTTTGGAGATATCTGCTGTAGAGGTGTCTGCATTCTCTTGAATATAATGGAACTATATGGCACTTTGCTGAAAGCGTGGTGTGGAGTTCAAAGCACTGAAAAACTGCATTTGAAGAACTTCTTTCTTTCAGTATCACCACACAGACGTGCGCCTTCATTCATGGATGAGAGGCTAGCTAACTAAGTTAGCTAAGCTAACTAACGTCACAGCTCAGATGAGTAGGACACAATTAACGTTCACATTACGTCCTATCATGAGTACGACCCTCTGTTCCATGAGTAGATGCACGTTTCCTTCTGCACAGTGATACAGTGTGTTTTATATAGAAAGAAAATAGTTCCGACATGAAACTGCTCACAACAAGGTCTGTGGATTATCTTGAGTAACCAGGTCATGGTTTCTGGAAAGAGACATTGTTGTTGAGTTTTTCAAATGTATATTTTCGCACTTTGGGCACCGCAAGCAAGTCATCTAGTTCCATTATATTTGAGAAAAGGCAGACATCTCTACAGCCAATATCTCCAAAAGAAAGAGGAAACATATGTATTTTTGATTTTGGGATGAACTGTCCCTTTAAATTTGTGAGAGGAGCAATGATGTTTGATGTTCTTTAAAAAAAAAAAAAAGCACGTCTCTCCAAAAATGGCAAAAGTACTAAATATGGGACGGACTGTACGTTTACGGTCTTTTGAAATAACTGTGACGTTTTCAATCCATCAGTCAGGCTACCAGTCTGTAAGCTAGTCTCTGTAGCACCTTCTGCATAAAGAGATCATATTAGCACACATTTTAAAGGGTAAATGCCCAGCAAACATCTGTATAAATCATTTTAAATATGATTAATTCACTTGGTTTGCTTACACACAGCTTTTGTCACACTCCTTTCCTTTACTTCACACCATTGTTCCACTTATGACTAACAGCTCCCTCTCCCATGTACTAGTTCTAAACACTGATACTTTTGGCACTGATGAAACTTATTTATGGACAGCGAAAGATATGTCCTATGTATGTCAGTTTGATCTTATCAAAATAATGATGTGATAGGCTGTGTGGTGACAGACCTGGCTTTGCTCAGAATCAGAATCTAATGCCAGTCCAGCAGTTTCAGGCTGTAACTCAGGGCAGCTCGAGTCATCTGCGTCTCTCACTCCCTTCCTGTCTCTTTCTTCTCTTTGTGTGCTCGCATGAGACAAGCTACCGCAGCCAGAGCAGGAGTTCAACTGGAATAACATCCGAGGCGCACAGAGGCCCGAATAAACGGCGTCACGACCAGAACCTGCTCATAAAAAAATTCAATAAATGTCATACATCCATCAATTTCTATCAAGCGCGTCAGTAAATACCACGTTTTCAATGGAAGGTTAACTTTATGAACGAGAGCAGGGGTCACTTCACTTGGATGACCGGTGACTCTGGGCCAGCATAAGCAGGATATATGCTCACAGGGGCCCCCGGCCGTTTGCTTTGCAGTGTTGGCACAACTGCAGATAGGCATGGAGTTAAAGTTATGACTTTCCCAGTGGAGCCATCCGGCAGTTATTGTCTGGGATTTGGCCCCCCCCCAGGATGGGCTGAAAGTGTAAATCTGGAGCAAGGAGATGGCTGAAGCTGGAGCTCTTCCTGGTCACATGTAGCACTAAACCATCCCGACATCAGGAAAGATCAAAAATACAAAACTGTGGAGAGGTATCACTCCTGAAATCTTAGAAAAGCACTTTACACCATGAAGCTCTCTCTCTCTTGCTCTCTATCACACACACACACACACACACACACACACACACACACACACACACACACACACACACACACACACACAC
>JBBPCS010000740.1:100962-124402 GCA_037974645.1 Hollardia meadi | reverse complement strand
GTGTGTGTGTGTGTGTGTGTGTGTGTGTGTGTGTGTGTGTGTGTGTGTGTGTGTGTGTGTGTCTGTGTGTGTGTGTCCCACTGAAAGACATCCAAATTTGATTCAGAAGTAAAATGTGGCTAAAATACCACAAAGGCAAAAGAACAAGACGTTCTCCGAATAGTGTCCCTCTCCCAAACTGAAGGTGGCAATAGAGGGAAAAGTCAAGAGGTCACCAGAGTCAGGATGGTTCATCCTCTGGGGACAAGGAACATTCTCAACACATCTCATGCCATGAAATATGTTGTGCAGAGAGTTGCAGACGTAGCCAGCACTAGAGGAAATCTTTAAAAAAAAATAAAGGGAGGGGAGCTAAAATACAATTAGTAGGAATCACCCGCTTGTGATTATGAATTTCCATACCAAATATAATGGTCTTGCTCTAATTTGTTGGACAGACAGATGAAACAAAAGCCAACTTCAGGCCACATCATAGTGAAGCAACAAAACTACACTATATCAGTCATGCAACAAGTGCTTTCACTCCCAACTAATGAACTTCATTTTGCATAATAATAATACATTTTGTGGGAGTCGTAATACCACAAAGATGACATTTTAAAAAAAAATCAATATATTAAATCAAATATGTGTTCACAATATCTGCAAAATGTTTACAATTAATCTTTTTATTTTTAATTTCCTGCATGTAGGAAAGGGATATATTGCAATATCCCCTTGTTTCAACTAAAGCGTTATCAAGGTGTGGTTACTTGTTACTGTGGAGCTGAAACCACTTGGTTAAGGCCAGAGAAACATCACTGACATGGCAACCACAGCATAGTTTATGGTATGTAAAGGTAGGCATCTAAAACAGTTGACGTAGAGACGGATCTTGATCATGGTAATGAAAAATACAACACTGAGTGGGCCTCTAATGTTTTGCCTAACCTTGCCCCCCACCTTCACACTTTACCTTTCCTTATACCAAATTGATTTGCACTTGATTGATAAGCATTTTGTGTTTCCATGTAAAATATTAATATAAATAATATATATCCAAACTTAATGATGATGAAAATAATAATTGAAAATGCTTGAAAAATCAGTCACCGTTACTTTATATGTACTGTCTGATAGAAAGGGAGAGTTTTCAGAGAAGGAAGCTAGTGCAGCCCCCAAATCTGTTTTATTTCTGGTCTTATTGTGTCTGTCAGCACAACACATTGCACAGTAATACAAATGATGATGTTTAATTTATCTGCACTTTAAATATCTAATATTATCGAAGTAGACTACTTTGATTTACTGTTAACATTGGCCGCACGTAAATACACACTGTGCACCGTTTACAAAAGCATCTCATCATGATACTGAATATTCCCAAAGCTCTGAGGCATCAAATCAAAGCTGACATCAGCATTCATTTTAGAGTGTGTTGGCATGTGTGTGTCTGTATTAATGCCAGCTCGTACACGATCGAAGTGAAACACGAATGAGAGAGAACAAGCAAAAGGGAATATTCTGAATCTACTGCTTCCTTTAAGCTAGTACTTTGAAATAGTGTGTTTCAGCCTTCGCTCACACAGCTGCGCGCACACACACGCGCGCACCACGAGTGCTTTGCCTGCTTGCATTGCTAAAATATGAAGTCTTGCATTTTTCCACTTGTTGCTTGGTGCTGAATACTACAAGGAATTACAAGCACATATAACTTTTCCAGTCAGTGTTTACACAAACAGTTTCGGTTTGGCACATGAGCTCAGTCAACCAACAATAACAAGAGCAGCCCTCTTTAAAGTGAGAATAGTGTGTACACAGGAGACTTTTTGAGTCATAGAAACATAAAATGGCTCCATACAACTTGTTCGACGTAATCCAAGTCTCCCAAAGCCCTGAGATCCCAAGCTGATTTAAAAAGATGTTATTTACACCCTTAACGGTGAAAGTGTTAGTGTGAACCCACACAGTGAGGATTTCAGCTCAGAAAAGGGTCTAAATAATGTCTTTTCAAATCAATTTGGGATATCAGGGCTTCCAGAGACTTGGATGATTGGAGTCCCCATCTACTGCAGTTGTTTAGGAGAACGCCGCAACTCTGTTTTGCAGTTCCAGAAGTGTTTTGTGGACCAAGAAACGTCACCCGACTTTCCATCGGCATGGGGGTGAGTAGATAATGACTGAATTTTCATTTTTGGGTGAAACAAATTAGTGTGAGTTACATTACGATTGAGAAATAAGCAATGAACGCATAAGAACAAATGCCAACTTGGGAAAATCGTTCATTGGCACTGCCATTAAAATGTTTCCCACATACAGAAGGATTGTCTTTGGCATCCTCAAACAGCGGGTCTTGGCAAAAGTAAAATATACCTATTTAGCATATCTTTCCTCTACACCCGCTGCCTTTCTTCCCTCAGGGCATTGGTTACCCAGAGCACTCAACACAGAAGTCAGGATTTGCATAGAGGCCAGTTATGTGGTTTTAGCGTCCTGTGTGATTGAAATGCGCATTAACATACGGGCCGACGATGTGACCACGTGGTTGATCGTGCTCAGAGGAGAGTTGCGGCCTGCTGTGCGTGACCAGGCATATGAACTGAGGAGTCCACAGGTGAGGTCATGTTGGGACGGTGACAAGAACGTTCCCTGGAGCACAGAATAAGGTTTGGCACAGAAACTCACAACCGCCAGAGGCACAAAAAAAAGAGAACTTTTTGTATCTGATGAGCAGCGCATTAGAATTACAAATGGTTGGTTAAACAAACTTATTTTCTTGGAGAAAAGAGGAAAAGTAATTTTGTAAAATATGTGTCAATACCTGAGTCAGTTGGATTTTCGTGAAAGATGTCCGCTGAGTCATTTCAGGGGTCACCTCGATCTTGCGTGTTACAGTGCTTCTCAATTTAAGGAGCCAATGATTTATGGAGGAGAGAGGACAGGAGTGAATACTGGAGCTTAAAGGCTCTTCCGCCCCTGCTGTTGTTCCAAGAATTGCACCTGTGCTCTGTGACGCCTTTAGCTGGTGACAGGAGGAGGGTGGGTGTGCTGATGATGTTGCAGGCTCAGCTCAACTACTCCTGCGTGACCTGTTAATGGCCGAGCGGGTATTTGATGACAGTTGCAAGAATCTGAGGCTCAGGGTGTCCTTTACAGCCGTTAAATCTTTGTCATCAAATCTCCCCCGCTAAGCTGATTTATAGTCAGCTCCGCAGGGGATATTTCTCAGTACCCCTTTATTAGACACCCCGTGAACTCTGATCTATGAGGGACGTGTTGAGAAATAATTATGACACAATATTTTCCTGTAATCTTTCTATGTCAACAAAAAGGACATGAGCACCTCCGCAACGTGCAGGAACACAGAAACACACACACTCGCGTGAATACACACGTACACTTCATAGTTGGTATATACAGTAAGACCGCGTGTTTATGTGAGACACTGAGAAGGTCCAATAGACTGAGTGTCGAGCCAAAATGAAAGGACAGACTCTGCAATGTCTTGTAAATGTCTATCAGTTCTTGACCATGTGAGTTTGACCCTTATGAGCCCTCTGGCACACACATAACCAAATGCAGCACATCAGTTATTCACAGCTGCCTGAGGCGGACAGTTTTAAAGGCTCAGGATTTTGGCCTGAGCACCTGCTAAGCAGTGGCACCAAAGAAAAGAAGGAAAACACCCAACCAAAAATGCACAAATAGCATGATGTCGCTTAACACTTCTATAAATAGGTGTGTGTGGGGGGGGGGGATGATATTGCAACATGTTGCAATATTGCCACTTGCGAGACATTAACGATACACTGGAGCCAGATGTCAATACATCGTTTTTAAATTAGAAATTTAAATCAGTGACAGTGACTGAAAAACGAAACACTGGCATTCAAACATTTGCACATTTAAAAAAAAGAAAAAAAGAATTGGCACTGAAGCAAATATTTGGCACTTAAAAAAGTTCCACGGAAAAATAAAATGCAGACATTAAAAATATATTTCGTTTGATTTTGATCTTGTTTGGTTCATTGATATGTTTTTCAATGACAATCTTCAGATTTTTTTTCTCTTTTCAATACTGTCAGTATTTCTTCAGTGTTACTAGTTTTCAATTCTCTATTATTGTTTTGGCGAGGAGAGGAGGTGTTTTAGGGGAGGGGCAAAGAATGTGAATTGCATATCTGCATACTGCATGGAACATCACTCCTCTTGACTGGATGTCTATCTGCTCCCAAGCCTCCGACCCAGCTCTAACATGCACTCACACTTAGCATACATAGAGATGGGACTGATCCAATCCAATGTCAGTATTGAGTTCCGATCCAGACGTCATTTTCATCGGATATCGGACAGATTTCAGTGATCCACGTCACGAGCCAGATTCCACAGTCCGATGTTTTTATATCCCTCTGGTGCTAACACCAATGGAGCCGAGCTGAGGATGCTAACACTATATGCACATCCTCTTGCGCACTAACATGGCATTAGACATTAGAACTATTGGTCAGCAGTGTGCAGGTTACTGATCCACAGCAGATGCTGGTGAAGATGACTGACAGGGTCATGCCAGCGTGGGTGTGTTTGTATGTGTATATCTTATGTGTGTGTGTATGCTTCCATGAAACAAAAATAGTGCCCCTTTCCGGGGGCCCCAGCTCCGACATTCTGCTACTAATAGGGACGTTGCGTGTCCATATGTATACGTGTGTGTGTATTGGTGTGGATGCAGCCCATGCCTGACCGTGGCCCTGTCCGAGTCTTAGCATACTCATTTATAGCCAAGCAGCCCATCAATCTTAATAGAGGAGAAAAGTGCAAAGAGCCGATGAAATGCCAGACATGATCACTATTCACTCAATGGGGGGGGGGTGGTGGAGAGGAGCAAGCCGCAGGGAGGGATGAGAGGAGGGGAGAGGGAGGAGGCAGGGTGAGGGAGCACAGAGGGAGTGAAAGTGAGGAGGGTGGGTGGGAGTGGGGAAGAAGGATGGGGTGAGAAAGAGCGAGGTCGCACGTTGTTTATCCTTGTAGGTGATAATAATGATCTGATCCTCTCGCTCTTCTGTCTGTGTCTCGCTGTTTAAGTGACAACTAAGGCCGCGTGAAAACTGCTGAACAGGCCAAGGTGAGGGCCACATAAGGACATCTCCCACACACACACACACACACACACGCACACACACACACACACATTCATACAAGGTGTAATCTCTGGCTTCTTTTTCTTGAATTTTTTCATAAAAGTTCAGTTCAGCAGAAAGGCTGTTGACAAGACTGTATCACCGGCAGTGCTGGATGGGTCACATGCCGGGCGTTAGATCACACTGTGCTGTGTGTACGTGACAGGGCCATACTGAGACCTGGCCTGGATTGAGCTGCTGTGTGTGTGCACGTGTGTGTGTGTGTGTGTGTCAGTAGGGGTAGGAGGTCTGCTGAGAGGTGGGGAATGGCGAGAGGATATTTGGCAATGTGCTGCGAGACTGTGCTGACACAGGACACTGCATCTTCATACAACACAGCTGTCATTCTCCAAGGCACAAGGTGCAACAGGGATTCAAGTATTTACATTTACAGACTGGCGTTGGCACTGTTTACCTGCTGCCATCAAAGTACTATGAGGGAAATAATGCAAGTAAGGCAGAGCAGAGGCAGGTTTGAGTGAAGCAAAATAAATATAAATCTAATTTTACCCATTAACACACATGCAACCTTTTGCACACAAACGGACAGGAAGTGAGATGCCCTTTTATTTAATTCATCTTCTGGTGCTGGTGATATTGTATCAATCAATGTTGACAATTTATTGGTTATTAATTGGGGCTGTTGATGTTTGCACTGTGCATGTAAAGTGCCATTTCCCGAGAGGCAGTTACATAATGGACAAAGATACTCAAAGAAACGAATGATCACCTGACGTGAACGGATTTGAGAAACGTCTTCTGCAGTTTAACATTGAGCTCACTGACATTTAAACTCTAGTAATTTAAAAAACTGTTCTTTTTTTAAAACCTTTTGTAGAAGACATTTTTACTTAAAAGTAAGGTCGTTTCTAGGCTGTCTAAAACATTACCCACATGCCTGTACATGCATTAAAACAGTTGTGATCACTGTAATCATTCCTCCTGATCACATTGGCTGTGAAAAGATCCCTTTTTAACACAATGTCAATGTAGTTTTTGTACATAGTGGAGGGGAAGAGGAGACGCGTTGTCCATCTTCATGCAGTCAGCAGGTTAAGTGCTAAATGAGTCTGTCGCTGCTGCAGCCACTCGTTCTCCTGCTCAGACTGTACGGAAGTGAGCGGAAATGATTGGATGGCTTTATAACAGTCACAGACACCAGAGTATTTTCTTTGTTTAGTCAGACATTTGATTTATTGACTGCTATCTGGATGTTAAGAGATTTTCTACAAATGTAAAATTCTAAACTGAAGTGCCAACACTAGCATTAAAACAGGCTTGAAAAATCATGAACCTGTATTTTAAGACAATATACCATAAACTAATATACATTGATATGATTATATTAATTTCAGATTTGAACTGTATCTGAAGGTATCTATTTTATTTTAATCCCACAGCTGTTTATCATTGCACCTTTAATTTAGAACTATGAAATGTTTTATCAATCCAGCAAACCCAATGAAGCAACACATCAATATGTGTTTTGATAGCCTTTAAAAAGGGAGACCTGATTTATCCTATTATTACATTAGGTGTGTTCACTTGTTGGTCTGTTCAACGAGATAAATCGAGCACACATCAAAGCAGTTCAAATGTTTAGAACCGTATTCATGTTCTGTATATTTTGCCTGCAGGTTTGGAAGCCAGGACCACAGAGGGCAGTGCGGTGAGGTGAACCTGGGAAAGCCTGCAACAGCTGTGAGCAACCATTAGATCTGCCATTCCTCACACTTCAACAGCCAACAAGACAGCGATTTATGACAGCTGGAGAGGAAGAGACAGCGTCGGAGAGAAAGAAAGAAAGATGGAGAAAAAAAGGATGGGCATGGGAGAAGGAGACGTCAAAGAGAAAGAGGGAGAAAGAATGAAATAAATATACAAAGGAGCAAAGACAGAGGGGCTGAAATGAGATGTGACAAAGAAAGCAAAATGAAAGAAGAAAGAAAGATAAATAGACAGAGGAAAAAGGGGGAAAGAGTGATAGAAAAGAGACGGGGAGAGAACAAGATGGCCGACTGGGATAAAATCACAGATAAAACCATTTAAACATGAGAATTACGCATGTGCATACAGTATAATGTCATTACTCATGTGTATAATCCTGTTTTCTCCCACGTCCACAACACCCACAGAGGGGATAGACCGCTTGATCGGCACAGTCAGACAAACAAACAGCTGAGCGAATATCAGCACAGTGTTACAGTCAAAAGGCATCGCAGTGAGTCTACTGACAGGCTTACACACTCAGGTATAACAGCATCTTTCTTAGGCTTTGACATTAATTTGGTAAAGAACTGTGCTTATAGCAAGGTCAAAAGTCAGGTAAATGACAGAATAACGTAGCCAGGGCCCTTCATCAGTGCAGGTGTGGTTGACCTCATGTCCTCCAGGTAAGGAACAATCACCCTACACACTGACCCAACCTGTCGCTCCAAGAAATAAAAGTTATTTCCTTCTACAGCTCTCCAACGCACCCACCACCCACCCTCACACATTTCCTCCTGTCGCATTTTTGATTCCCGTCTGCTTGTCTTGTCTGCGGTGGGTTGGTGGTGTGGAAAGCTTCGTTTATTTGGTCTTTTAATACAAGCTGACCCCTGTCCCCTGGTGTGTGTGTGTGTGTGTGTGTGTGTGTGTGTGTGTGTGCGTGCATGTGCGCGCACAGGTCCAGAGAGCACTCTCCCATGACAACTACGTCAACGACCCAGAGACAGTGTCGACAGAAGCCCCGCACCACACGCGGAGTACATACACATGAACTCAACCCACATTAACGCACACATATATGCACACATGCACACAAATAAACGTTAACGCATATACACCCACACATCCAACAAAAAAAAAGTATAGCACATAGAAGATGTGTGTCTTCTGTGTGTTTATGTGTGTTGTAGTCCTGAGGAAATCTTTAGCATGTGTTAGATGAATCCCTGAGGCTCTCACTCTGTTCTGATTGGCTGGCTGCCGTGCTGTGTTTGTTTCCACAGCGACAGAGCTGTCACTGCCTCCTGCCACCCAGGTAGAGCTGTCAATCACGCTGGCTCCCAGCCAACCACAACAAATTTCTAATCGTCTGATCATAATGATCAAGGTAGTAAGAAATTAGAAATGGCTTTTCAAAGCAACGTTAGAATATTTTATTAGAAATTAAGTAAAACATTTATAGAGTTTCTGCTTTATGTTGGAAACGTAAATGCTTTCACGCCTAGCCCGTTTAGTCCGGACTTTCAGACTTTTCAGTTTGATCCAAACCAAAATTACAGGTTTGAATCCATGGTCTGGCCAAATAAGCCGGATGAAAAGAGGTGGCCTCAATCCAGATCAAATTGAGCTGTGATTTAGTTCATGTCTAACGTGAAAACATTTTTCGCACTTTCAGACCAATTACAAGAAGTTACAGCAGGCTATCATCATGACCGGAAACTGGAAAAGGGTAAAATGGCCAAATTCGGAGTTGAAACATGGTCCGAAAACATTCTAAAAAGTCAACTGGAAAAAACTTATAAAAATGCCCCAAATTTCCAGGTATTTTTCAGAGAGGATGAGAGAGAGAGGATATAAGAGGAGAGGAGAACAATACCACCTGAAGATAAAGAAGCTGTTCAGTCATTCAGAATCTGTTCATTCATTTTCCTCCATTCATTCAAACGACGATAGAAAGCTATCCATCAGTTTGAACCGGTCTATGATTTGAACAAAGACCAGCGCCAGGCGCGTGGCAATCAATATCGAGTATTGGGAGATGCGGAGCAAGGGGGTGGGGTCATGTTAAGATCTTTAATTCGCTGGCATAATTGAAATGTGAAAGCAAAACCAACCAGATCAAATGTATACCATGTAGCAAAAACATGAACCTTGGCTTGGACGTTCAGGCGTGAAAGCACCCTCAGACACATTTACATTTTTTTTTTATCTCAAAAAGATTGAAGTGAAATGAGTTTGTTTAATGAATCATTTATAACTCAATTTTATATGATTGGTAGCTGGTTGATTCAATAAACATCTAAAATTCTTTACTGCAACCCTGTACATGCTAATGTATCAGCTTACAGTGTTTGCACTATTGTGAGCATTTCTATTTAACACGTACACTGGTAAACGTGTCAGTCTTAGGACACATCGATCACATTTCATCAACAGGATCTCCTTTTCAGACACTATGTGGCAGTGAAGAGCATCATAATTATCAGATCAGTGGCCAAGAAAGAAGGTTTCAAATCAAAGTTTCTAAAGTATAAACTCTTTATTACGGGCATTTGTACAAGTATAATGCAAGTATAATCACTAATAATCATGGACACATTCCACTGAGATCAAACAGTTCATGGGCTCTCAAGTGTGTTGTGCAAGCTTGCTCATTGGCATTGTTCATGTCAACACCTGCACTGTGTCTCATTTCCCACAGTGACAAAGATCTATGAGCCAGATTTAGCATAACAGATACTACACGTTGACATAAAAATCACAAGAAAAGGTCAAGGCACTGTTTTAAACAATTAAAACAATGTTATTGTCATAGCGCGGTCATGTTAGACCTTAACTAAACGGCTCTGCTGCAGACACAAATACTGAAAAGGGTCGTAACAACTAAAAATAGAGCCCTTTCTATTTTGGAGTTGAGGCATATCTGAAGGCGATGAAAAGCAGATGTAACACAATACAGGAGCCGGGGTCTTGCAGAGCAATGCCACATAACCAGGCCTGTCACATGTTTACAGAAATAAACAAAACTTCTGAATGATGTTCAGAGAAGGAAGAAGATAGAAAGAGAGAAAAATATCAGAGGGGCATTTCTATTTGTTTTTGGATTACTGATATACTATACAGTGTTGTACATATATCATACTGTGTTATTTGTGTGAGCAGTGTGCCACTTGTGGCATTCATGACCTTTTCTTTTTGGCTTCCTGATTTGTCTGACTACAGACCAGGGACTGTATTACAGAAACTGCTTAACTTAACTGTTTGGTAACCATGGTAACCAGGGTTAGGACCTGATTTAGGAAAAAAGTCATTACAGATTTACTAAGTCAATGTTCCTATCTTAACCTGAGACAGGAAACGTGTATTACACAAGCACCCCAACTTCCCAAAATCTTAAATGAACCCTCCTAACTTTAGGATGACTGTTAAGCTAACTTCCTCTTTTCCTCCAGGTAATGTTAGCATGTCAACGTGCAGAATTTATTCACTGTGAGGCTTCTGGCAGACCCTGACGATGTGTTTTCGGTTTCATGACAAAACGCTCACTAATCGATACAGGCTTCCCACGGGCCATGGTCCTGCAGTTAGCCGAGCGACTGCAACCAGCTTTAGAGAGGCCGAGCCGGCGACACGGGGCTCTCCCGGTTGTGGTTCAGCTTGTCAGCTCGGCTGACATGTCAAAAAATATCTCAGCCCGCTATGTCGCGCAATGTAACTGAGGTGGCTGTCCGTTACATACAGTTTGTAAGAGGCGACCTCTAACTCGTCTGTCTTAAAGTTAAATCCCCGTTGTTGTTTGCGCTCCATGTTTCAATGTGTTTCAGTTTGCTTCAATGAGGTGAGATGAGAACAGTAGCGTTGGTTGCTCGTTAGGATTTCCTAACCTGAGATGAGATAGGATTCCTAAAGTTAGTTAGGATTTGCTTCTGTATGTCCAAATTGGGAAAAATCCTGTCTAAGATTCCTCCAATCTTAACTTATTACTTCAACTTAAAACTAACCCTAAACCCTCTTCGCCATAGTCTCAAAACCCTCAAATCTTCATAGTTGAGAATTTCACTCATCCATTTTTCATGTAACTGTGTTGTTTGGTCAATGTGATTACCGGTATGTGTGTCTCTCTGTTGTGTGTGTCAGTGCATCATTGTGAATGAATTTGTTTGTGTGTGTGTGTTAGCACATGCATGTGTTTTGCGTTAATCCTTGTCCTTGCTCAGCGGTCACACACACTGCTGTACACATACACAGCAGTTTGTCCCCTGTGGGCTACAGTAGCTCCCTCGGTGTGTTTGCGCCCCTGCCCAGCTGAATACAGTACAGGCTTTTCACTGTAATCACCGATCAATAGTCGTAATTAGAGGCCAATCATCAATACTGTTCCATCTGCTACCATTTGGACTGAGCAAATAAACACACACACACACTCAGGCTGGGGGTGCACAACATGACTGCATAGCCTCTAAAACAACACTTTCTCTGTGGATTAATTTAATGTTTTAAAGAGCAGAATTGTTCTCATCAAAACACACTCACATAATCTAACACATAACAGGCACACACACACACACACACACATGCAGGTCTACAGTATGAACCCATCATTAATGCGTTGAGCCGGATGTTGCTGTGACCTCTCTCTTTTTAGGCCTGACCCCAGCAGATGACCCTGGAGAGGGATTAGTCTCTGATACGCCTAATTAACCCCTCAGCACACTGCTCAGGTTGGAACAGCAGCTTCTCGCCCACACTACAACACCCTGTGCCTGCTGTATTTATACTTTCATTCCCTCTCTTTTTTTTCAGTTCCCTGAGGTTCAGTGTGAGCCTCCTTCAGTTTTCTTGAGGCCAGCTGAGAAGGAGAACATACAGTATCTTTCAGAGCTAGAAGGTTTTTGTGAAACTCCTGCAAAATCCATCTTCACGGGACATGTAAGTATACCTAACCTTAAAATACACCTAAAATTGGCTTCTTAGACCCCTTTTCACTAAGGTTTTCCAGACACCCCATCCACCTTGACCCATCTACTAATACTTGTCTGGCCCTAGCTAACCCCTGTGTAATCCCTACGAAGCCTAAACAAGGGTATTTTGACCGTGGGGTTTTGCAGAAAGGAAGCGGATTGGATTTCTACAGCAGTTTAAAACTGACAAAAACATCCACATTGAAGCCTGCAGAAATAAGCCTGTTAATATAACACACATGCACACAGAGACTCGCATTCAGGTTAAAGGAAGGAGCGATCAATCAGCTTCCAGTTGAGTAGAAATGTACTGCTTAAAACAAATTAATACATAACTTAATAATTAATGAGTCATTTAAAGTATCTTAATAGTAAGTCCAGATTTATTTATTGTTATTTTGTATTGAGCCTGATCCAATATTTATATTTTCCTGAATAAAAACCCTCCATTTAGCAGAAGGTAGACCTATATTAAATTTGTAAAGCCAATCTAGTTTGTATGCTCCTGTTTCCTATAGGCCAAATATAGTGTTTTTATAATACCTGTGTCAGCGTAGCATTGACGGCATCAGGACAACTGCTATTATAGTATGAATAAAATGGGAGAATCAATCCAGTTTTGCAAACAACAGCAGCAGGTAAAAACTTGGTACACCTGCAAAATAGATAAATCTAGAAGGGTAAAAAGAAATTTTCCATTTTAGTTGATGCTGTCAGTGAACCTGCTGGCTCCTGTTCAATTTGTTCATGCTGCTCTGTGGTTCATTTGTTTATAATCTGCGGTTAAAGTGCATCTGAAACCCCCTCCCCCCATACCAGGGACCAACCGATGTTTTTACCAATTATTAGTAATCAAGGAGACCGATTGGGACTGATATATATTAGCAGTAAAAATAAAAATATTGGTTTAGAATAATCAGTAAGGGAATATAACTAACTACAGTTTACTTAAGTACTGATTTAAGTACAATTTTAAGGTAAATTTGTACTTTTCATGTGTGTTTTAAAATTAGCACAATGGGGAGGATGACATAATGAGGATGATGGGTTATACAATATAGAATAAATTAGAAATTGATTTGGCTTTATGTAGCTCATAATGATCCATTACAATATATTTGATTTGCCTCAACACTGGTCCTGTACTTGCATCCCCCATGCATACCTGAGTCGGGGTACACATGTTAAATGTCGCAGACACAACCGACTTTTAAAACCGCAACAATTTGGATATGTGTGTGTGGTGGTGCACACTATCAATTCTGTCATCAAATCTGGTCCACAAAAGATCCACTAAGCCTAAGTAAAGTTTCAGATGTCTGCATTTGAAGTTATCGTCCCTCTTACTCGGTCACACCTCACTTCAAACACACGCACATGTAAAGTTACACACAGCTGTGGTCATAATCACGCACGCAGATACAGTACAGTATGTAAAGTATCCTGGGCTGGGTTCAGACGACGCAACTCGACACTCATCTACAAAACAGTTGCGCAGAACCCGACACTCTATTTAGAGGGTTACCAAGCAACTCCTCTCCAAGATTTGATTTTTAACTGGCTGTAGCAAATAGCACCAATAGACTGACTTTTTATCTAGTTGGCTTAAGTTCCTGTGTTTATCTATAGATTTACATGACATTTGCTAACCCCATCCTGTTCACACCTCTCTTGCTCCTGCATGCATGCATGTGTGTGTGTGTGTGTGTGTGTATGTGTGTGTGTGTGCATGTGTGTTTTCTGTATCCTTTGTCTGCCGGTGTTTGTGTGCTGGACAGTTGCATTAGGTATACTGTAAAATATAATGCGGGCTAAAGACACCAGTTAACCATCACACAAGCCTTCAAAGCAGGAAACCAACCATGTCCCTCGAACATCAGCTGCAGTGTTTGTGTGTATGTTCTTTATCTTTTCGCAGAGACTTATGGGTACCTCCCTACAGCTGCAACTTTTCCTGGTAGAGTCATTTTGATAACTCAGTGGTTGTGAATGCATGTCTTTGTCTCCATGACTGTATAGAAAGCATATGTATGTGTGTGTGTTTGCGTAAACCATCTACCAAGGCCAGTCTGTGTGTGTGTGTAATCCTGTGTGCCTGTGAAAGTGGGTGTGTGTGAGAAATTGTACACACAAACACTGTCTGATCTCACACTATCATGATTTCAGTCACACAGTTCTAATGTGCACTTTATTTCTAATTTCTGTGCCATCTGTGGTTCATTGCTACAGCGTTTGACACGTTCAAGCCAACGGTTGTCATTGGTGTGAGGACGGAGGAGAGGGTCTGAGGCAGGGGAGGGCAGAGAGGACAGAGAGAGAGAGGGGGGGGTTGACTGGTTATTACAGGCATCCAGAGAGCAGGACAGATGGTTAGACACTGGTCAGAGTTACACAGCAAAAGGTTGTAAAAGAGCTATGTGAAAACCATGTGTGTGTCACTTAAGAACGCATGTACACTCTCACACAAATGCACACGTGTATACCCTTACACTTGTGCAATCATGTGCACATTTTCCACAGGTGATGAGAAGGTTTGAAGCAAGGAGAAGAGCAGAAAAAGAAGGGGGAACAATCTGGGATTGCTCAAATACATTTACTTCACAACAGACGTATTCATTTTCAGTCAGTTATCTTTACCAAATATTTTGATCAAATTCCATGATGCTACAAACCAGCATCCCGAGGTAAAATCAGTTACTCATCCTGAACCCAAAAGTTTCCATCAATAACAAGGAAAACTGCAGTGTAGCACAACTTGGGGTTTTTGGTTTTTTTTAAAGCTCTCATTCGGTTATGATATGATGTGATCTTGGACCTGAATGACACTGATAAAAATAGATCCAATGGGGTAAAAAGAAGGAGTGGTCAGACAACAAGATTGGGTTGTAAACTAACCCAGGATTTTTAGAAGAGGAAATGAAGGTGAACAGTAAAATTACTACCCAAACTGTCAGTTTTAAACATCTATCACATAAAGTGGTAGCACAACTGTTAGCTAATTTACAGCCTGTGTACCTGCTATTGTGTTATTGCTCCATTAGAAACAGGTATGATGTTATTATGATATCATGAAAAAAAATGCTATCATAACCAATAACCAATAAGCCAGAGCAACAACAAAAATAAAACATTTTTCTTTATAATTCTCCCTTTATGAAATGACATCTGGAGAAGGAAAGTTTTCACATTTAAGGTGCCATTTAACAGCAGAGGAATATTCTTTTTCTTTTCCTTTATACTTCACCATGATATCTGCATTTCGAAATCGTGGTGCCAGAAATCACAGCTCTGTAAGTTTGAATGATGCTTGTCTAAACAAAATGTGCTTGTAAATGATGCTAGTACCAAAGCTGCATGAAGTTGAAGAGGCAGCAGACAGATGAGTGATATAATGTGATGAAATCGATTACATCGTTAGTGTCCACTGCAACTTTTAAACCAAGTTTCAAACTAAAAACTAGCTAGTTAAAAAACAAACAAAAGTATGGCTGCACTTACTTCTTCTTCCTCTATCTATTCTTGTAAGGACAAAATACAACAATTCCCATATCATTAAAAAAAAACAAAAAAAAACAAACTCCAAGTAGCATCAACAATCTCTTTTCCCCCGCTCGGCTGTCAGCACCCTCAGGATCCGGGTGACACATCAGTTCACTGGATCCGCAGACAGGCGCCAGGGACGAGCCTAATCTGCTCACACATCTCTCTCTCTCTGTTTCTCTGCTTTGGTCTGCCCCAACTCTCTGTGTCTTTCCTCTTTGCCTCTCTCTAGATTCCCTCCACTCGCACCCGCGCTGACACTTACACCTGCAGTGAGGCGAGACTATCGGTGTCAGGATCTTTACGCAGACAGGAGCCATAGATGAGACCGGCTCGGAGAAAAAAAGCTTCATCCGTTTCATCTGTAACCAGTTGCTGTGCAATGGTCACCGGTGCTTTCTTGTTCTGCTCCGTTTAGACACGTATGCGACCTGTGTTTGTGTGTTTGATTACAGTTGTTGTTGTCTCTGTGATGCCAGTTGTGTTAGCATCAGGGCATACCAAACTGCAGCGTACTGCTGAAAACAACTTACCACTCTAATATTATACGGGTTGTATCCGTAATCTGGGGAGCAGAGGTTACTCTTAGGTCAGGTTATATAAATCCTCCAATATGGTTTATCTCTGGTGATAGGGTTGTTGTTTTAATATGACTAGACATTATTTAAAATGTGCATATCCTCTCTACAAATCCCATCATCAGAAACAAACTGTCTCACCTTTTGATGTCGTTTGGTGAAGATCTAGCAGTGCCTGTCTTGATTTTAATTCATGAATGACACAAACACTGCGTAAATTACCTTTCCCTTTCAATTGGCAAAGGATGTGAGAGGAGAGAACAGCAGACAAAAGAGATGAAGGGTCAAGTCAGGAGTGTCTCTGCTCGGCATCGCTCTATTAGGTCTCATATCACCCTGTGTTTCAGACACAGAGGCCTGCCTGTCGGCAGCCTCATATGAGCGCGCCCCGTTCCCACGACCAACCCGCCGCAGGAGTCGCTGCTGGGAAGGACACGCCATTCGGACGCCAATGTAGCATGAGTTCCTATCCCAGTAAGACCACGCTTCTGATCGTCGCACATGCCTGTGTGTGTGTACGTGCATGTATGTACATGATATCGTCTCCCAGCGCTGCTATTACCCACACCTTACCATCCGGTTTAGACCCATGACCAAATAAACACCGTTCACACTCCATCTCAGTCCACGCAGACACACATGTAGAGATACAAGGCCTTGTGTCTGTAATTGAAATAAAACGGGGTGTGAGCAGAGGTTATGACCCGGTGGTTCTGGCGATGCGCTATTAACCCCTCTCAACCAGAAGAGTTACTTTCTCCCTCACTATCCCACCATCCTTTCACATGGCTTCACAATGTCATCAATGTAGTATCCAATGAAAACAGCTCTTTCTGTGCGTGAATTGTTGCTGGACTTCTTATGAACCATAAAATTAACCCCTTTTCACTTGGAGTATTTGTGCGTTTAACTGCAGGGTGGTGCAGTATAGGGTTCAAAACAATAGAAATACCATGAGAAAGGCTTTCCTTTCTCTGGTTGCTGTACAGAGGAGATGTTATTTGTTACGATTTTAGTTGACAAATGTGCAACGTGGACACTTGTTCTACAAAATCCACCAAGAAAGCCTTTATTTTAATAGAGCTATTCAGCGATATGACTGAAAGCTAAAATCTTGATTCAAGCTTTCCAGCATGTTTTTCCCCTGCACAACTACAAAAAAGTCTAAATATAATCAAAACATCAATAATTGTAAGGCATAAATGTGCACCACTTGCAAGGCTGTCATCGTTACAACAAAGCAGAACATGCACATCATTCAGCACAGATAGAAGGGCCACTCCATTGACTTAACTCTCCTACATCACATCAACAAACACAACCTATCGACTGCTTAGTTGTAGAAACTGAGGCTGGAGTTTCCAGGTTGAAGGGCTCCTGGACGGTAGTTTCTGGAACAGAACTGGTGTTCCCAGCTCGCCTTACACTTCCCCTGTCCCTCCTCACTCACTCGGTCTCCCCGTCTCATAATTTGTTTTCTCTCAGTGCTAATCTAAATTCCTCGTGAACACCTTCCATCACACGCCTGATGAACCGTGTACAGCGCCCCCTCAGACAAGACCATTTCATCAGTCCTCCAATACACACAGATACTCGTGCACAATACACACTGCAGTGTGTTCCTGGCCTTGACCTTTGACTTCATCGACCATAATTCCAATGTGTTTGGATCCCACACGCATTGGCCTCTGAGCGCTAAAAGATAAATCCAGTGGACTACCACTAACACAAACAGAAGAGGCACACACACACATATACAAACAGTTTGAATATGTGTTTTCATGTGCATGTGAGTATGTCTGACTAATAGCCCCTATCTGTACATGAGTAAGTGTGTTTTTGTCTACAGTATACCCTACGATATTGATTATGCCTTTGTCTGATGATAGTAGAATTCATGTTAGCATGCTGTCAGTGTGTGTGTGGCCATGAGCGTTCTTCCCCTCTGAGAGTTGTATATAATCTTGGAGCATGGCTACAACTCCGTTGACTGCTGTAGCCGTCACGCTCTGTAACATCACGGGGGCCCGTAGAGTGGCCAGAGGAGAGGACAGGAGAGTGAGAAGAAGCTGGTATTGCAACAGGCACATGTAATGAATAAGTACAAGTTTCCAGAAATCTCCAGGTCCCAATCTTCCTAAAGCTCGGGGTCCTGTTCCAGGTTGGCAAAACACTCAGATTTGCTCTGAGGCTAACAAATCTATCAGGTCTTTTTTTATTAGATAAGAGAAATGTTGTAGGTCGCAGGCCACCCTGCCAAGGTAACCTTTGGCATCAGGCAGAGACGCACAAGGGTTTAATGTAACAGCAATGTAAAGCCGTCCGCACATGACGTAGCGTGACGTACTTTTCAAAGCAAGAAAGTGCCAAGACGGGTGGAGGTCAGGGTTGAGTAGAAGGTCACACACACGGCTCACCCAGGGGACTGGAGTTCGTGTCCCACTTGAGACCATGCGTCCACCACCAGTCATTTCCTTAACCAAACCTAAAAGTATTTTGTGTTTTGTGCCTAAACTTAACAAAACATCACCAATATTTTGTGCATAAATTTAACAAAAGTAATGTAGACCTTGTGGTGTCAGGATAGGATGCACAGGGTGTCAGCCCGAGACGCAAAAGGGACGGCTTAGCCCGTTGTGCGTCGGGGAAGGGTTAGCACGTCGGCTGGCAACGCCGAAGGGTACCTTGCTCGTCTGGATAAGCCACAAAGGGCACATGACAAAATGTCAGTATGTGTCAGATTTGATAAGCAGTTTTAATAGGGGATACTAAATCAATAAATTGCTATTAAAACCTCAATCTTCATCTGCTTGTTCCAACCTTTAACTTCTCGTCATGTCCTTCCCTGAACCGAGGAGGAGAGGGAACAAACAGAACAAACTACTTTTCAAACTTGTCAGGATCCAATTATGCTCTTTGTACTGCAGCAACACACATTATCCAAGCTTATGTAGAATGATGGTCTTTCAATTACATAGTCATAAATCTAAAATTACGCTCCAATGTTTTTCCAAACGGTGAGCCACAGATGTCTGTGTTAGCCTCATGCAGCAGAACATGCACTGCGCCTTACCTCCAATCCAATTATGACAACGGAGACAAGCCCGTTATTGTGTGTGTTGCATGCATGTGGGCTGCATTGACAGATGCTACAAAAAGTGTGTATGCCAATGTGTATGTGTGTGTGTTTGCATCTGTTGCCTGTCTGCCAATATGAGCAGAGCATGTCTAAATGGGGCCGTGTTTAAGCCTTGTAAACACTAAACATAGTGGGCTGTGACCAGTGTGCCGCCATGCTGCTTGTGATTAGCAGGTTACAGCAGAGTGATCAGAGAGAGCCAGGCAAGCGGAAACCAGAGAATGTGTTTTATGGGGACCTTTTTTTAGCACATATTTCCCAGAATTAGCTCCACCGTGGCAGGACTAATTTCAGACACAGAGATGTAAACGCTGAATAAAACTTGGCAAACATCTGACAGATGCAAAGACACAAGCTAATAAAATGCAAAGGCTTATTTTCCAAGTTAGCACATAAACATGAATTGCGGTGGAACGCATGCATATCCACCCCAAAAGGCCATACACAGAGCAGGTGCTTCGTGGGCAACATAACTGTGCTATATGCGATGCCTGTAAACTTTTCCTTGAAAATAAAGTTCTTTAACGACTAACATCATAAACAGAAAAAAGAAGCCCAAAATGCAAGCATGTGTGGAAAATGTGGACATTTCTATTTGTGTCTGTGAAAAAAAATAAAAATCAATTTTGACCAAAGGCCTAAGGTGTCTCATTATCAAGTTCAGAGAGCAGATGTCTTTGTGGACAACCCTTCCGAGCATACAGAGGTGCTAACTGAGGTGGTGTGGTGGGATCAAAAGAGGTCTAGAGCAGCCCATTACTGCCATAAACAACCATAGACGCACATGCACACACACAAGCCCCCTCCTAATCCCCAGGTTAGCCCTCCTTGTTGCCCTGCTGTCCATGTCTGTCAGCAGCCTCCCCTACTCACACACACACCAGCACTCCTGGCACAGGGGCACATAAGCAGTCAAAATAAAGTTATCTCGAGGTAAACATCCACATAGCTTTATGGCGAAGACAGAGGGCAAGGGAGGGGGATGAAAGAGGAAAAAAGACGGAATGAGGCAGAGGGAGGTGTTATCTGTGATCATCAGCGAGAGAGAGAGAGAGGGTGTTGAAAGGAGAAAGCCCCAAATCCTAGACATCTGTATCTGACAGAGCAGGAAACGCATATTGACACAAGTGAAAACTAACACCCCGTAACCAACATGCCACCATTGAGCATATTACGGCCCAAAAAAACTCTCCAGGTATAATCACAAGTCGGGGCAGATCCGATGTGTGTGTTGCAGCAGCAGCCAGTGAGCCGTAGAGGTGACGCTGTACTATCTGGATCACTAATCTAAACACATAAGCACACAGTCCTGCACTCTCAAGGCAATCAGATATTACAGAGACTTGTTATTATGGAGTGCGTGCGTGCGTGCGTGCGTGCCTGTGTAAGACCAGGCGGCAACTGTTTTGTATAAAGCCAATAAAGGTTGAGGCAGGAAAGGCCAAATCACTTACATACTTTAAAGATAGGAGGGAGAGGGAAAGGAAAAAAAAAAAAAAAGAGGAAATGAGTGAAAGGGTCTAACAAGAGCTGTGTGTCGGTCCGTGAGTGTGTGACGGGTGACAGCATGTTGGCAACACCTTCAGAATTAACACCTTATTATTCACACATACATTATTGTGTATGTGTGTGTGTGTGTGTTTGTGTGCGCGCATAGGCCTGCGCCTCCTTTAGAGCTAGGATTATGAGACAGGCGGAGGAGGAAGTGTGGATGTATGTGAGGCAGTTTGGGTAAAACATGGGCCATTTGTCATTAAAGACTCTAAGACATTCTTTTCATGCATCACAGCTTTTGTAAGATATCTAACCTGGATATTGAGGTGTTTTGTGCTAATGATTAAAGCGGGGAGAATTTATCTGTGAAACCGCAACTAAATAATCAACATTATAAGTCCTGATGCTGCTCTGAGAAACTAACACCGGCTTTTAAACTGATATAAGCTGTAAAAATGAATTGCCTTCAGACATTGAGAGCAGATTCATTACTGGAACACACCTCTGCTATCTACTATCAAGGTCCAACAAAGGTAATTATAATAAATATCTCATGACGGATGGGTGGTTTTGTGTTATATGTTTTAATTATCCATACAGTACATGTGCAAGGTTTGCCTGTATGCAATACTTTGTTTGCTTCACATCATTCACCTCAAACACGCATAACATTCCACAATGTTTTACCATTTACAGTTGGTTTTATGATGCATGATAACAAAAACACAGGAACCATACATAATTTAATAAAACTGTTCCCTCCAGGAGATATGGGGGCACATGAGAGAGGCTAATGCATTTTTTTTATGGGGCACAACGACTTTGCATGGTTGCTGAACAGACCAGGAAACTGGAGATGGACCGTGGGCTCACCCCCCACCCCAAAAAAACCCTCTGAGTCGACCTCATCATCACCCGTGCCGTTATTCAGATATTAAAACCCAACACAGCTAAATACACACACACATTTTTCCTGTGTTGTGTGCAGTGTTAGCTGGCTAGCAGACAGAGCAGAAGAGTTCTGCTCTGGAATAAATGTTTGCCTAAACATTTCATTAACTTAAGAATTGAAGTTGGGATAATAGGTTGTGATACTGAATACAATGTCCAGCTGGGTGGAAATGGTAGCCAACTGGGGACGCACATCATCAGGAATACAGCCTCTGATTGGTTGACAGGCCCTATGGATTGCCAGTGGACGGACTATTGTGAACTGAAATTTGGTCCATTTGTTGGCGCAGTGCTGGATTTTAGTGACATATTTAATTGCTACCTGCTATTTGCTTTGTTTTGTCTGGTTTTATGGAGCCATTTTCTTTTTATTTTATAGTTCTGATTTGTCAGAAGTGACTATGACTGGCCTACTTCTTTCCAAATAGAGCTATTCAAGTCATCTGGTGTAAAAGTCCTGTATTATTCATATCACTGAAAAGAAAAATATTGTAATGACTGTTTTCTCCAATATCATGCGGGACCTTATGTCACTTCCTCTCACCCTGAAAACCATTCATAACAGCAACTCAACAGTTCCCTCATTCTGACTACTCTACTCCCCGACTCCCTCCTTCCCTGCCTCCCTCTTTCCATCTATCTCTCCCCCTCCACCTCCCTACACCCCTCTCTGCTCCTCCCCATCCAACAAGAGTTATGTCTATCACTTCAACCTTCATACGCAGAGAAGATAAGTGTCTCTGTGTGTGTGTGTGTGTGTGTGTGTGTGTGTAATTAATGAGCTTGCGGGGGTGAGGACATGCCATCAGACTGCTGGCTCCATGCACAATCAGTCAATACCTTCGGAACACACAGAAAAGAACCAGAACCAGATATTTGTTAAAACAAAAACACACAAAGTTGAACAGAGGCAGACAACCTGCCACCTTCCTTATTACAACATTTATCCTATCTCTGACCTTTTAATTACACACAATTACAGAGGCAAATACACACATTTATCTTCATCATGGCTTTCCTCTGTCTGATATCACAAAGTGTATCCCGAGTCCTTGCTATCATACAGTAATTACCCCTAACTTCTGGGATTGCTCTTTGTAGTCAGCTGGCTCTGTCCGGCTGCTGTCCGGTCGGGAAGGCCGCGGTTATTTATCACCCGACGGTAACATGGAGGAGACTTGCCGGGCAACCCAGCCCTTATTAGTGAGATTTACAGTCTGCAGGAAAGGCTCTTAAGGGGAAAACTCTCCTATAAGCACCATCAGCTGTTCATCAGATAACACCCACATGACTGGACCAGTACATGAGACCTCAAACACACATGCTCAAAGGTAGAGCGGAAACATGCCAATTTCCTATTGGGTTTGAAGCATGGACTGGCGTGACCTTACTGTCTGTAGGGGTGTTTGGTAAAGAGTGTGACGTGGATATTTGAGCCTGTTCTGCCAATTAAGTCTACTATAACACTGCCATAGATGCAAATCTTACTAAAATTATAATCAAATCTTTGATGAGGACATGCAAATATTTTAGTACAAGAAAATAAGTGTTGATCAGCTGAAAACCCTCAACCAAAAAAGTTTCAACAGATCTCATTTCCTGTGTCAATGTGTTATAACGCTTGCCAAGTTCAAACAGTTGATTCGGTTTTATCATTTTGATTGCTTCCCCATTTAAAAAAAACACTTTCCTTTCACAAAAGAGCTCTGGCTACAATCATTGGTAATAGTAATACTAGCCTGGCCAGGCACGTCATCGCACACGACTGGTGCCTTGGATGGGAATGGATATGTGTTAATGACTTTATACTCTTCCAAACCCACAGTAACAGCGTTGAACTCTATGGGGGGCTTTTGGTGTAGTGGCCACACTTGGAACTGCAGGTTACATATACATATACATATACTATAT